>APFE030585502.1:20451-86480 GCA_000404065.3 Pinus taeda | reverse complement strand
ATTATATATATAAATTATAATATACCCCCGACGAACCCACGCACCCTGTTTCAGAAAATGACGTCCCCGTCCCCGTCCCCGTACCCACGTTTCCTGGCAACATAGATCTTGACATTTAATTTGACATAATTTTGGGTCAGATTTGAAGTTAAAAATATTTGTAGTTTCCTGTTTGAAATTATGAAGTTATAATGGAATTCACTTAATTGTCATTACTGAACTTAATGGTGAATTAAATTATGTTTTTTATTTGCAATGTAAAACGTTTTTTCAACTTTCATTGTCCCCAAATTTGAAGACAAACCGGGTGACTTGACCTACTTGTTCATCGTTCTAAATCATCACTGAAGTCAAACAAACACTGTGATTACCAGTCAGTATTCGTTTCTGCATAAAGCCAAGAAGCATGTAAATTTGTGGAAATAACTCCATGGCATGATCATATCTGTAGGCTGACAGCATTTCTAAAACATATCCAAAATGATAAAAGAAGGAAAGCATTTGAATGTCCAATTTTAGAGATTGTGCTGACTTCTACCGACCATACAATCTGTCCAATACGAAAGTTGTCAACCCTAGAATCATACCTGAGAACACATGTCCTTTGATGAAGAGGACTGTCTGAACTGTCAAGGGATCGCAGAATGATCAATGGAAAAAATATACCTATTTCTGCCTGCAAATCCATTTGCCATTAGATATTAACAAGTGTTGCACCGTGTACAGAGAAACACTACCTGACCTATATGTTTTCATGAAAGCATTGTTCGTATCAGGTTCAGTTAAAGAAGATGAACAGAATCTTCCTACCTTCAAGCTTTCTCTGAACCGCAGTAACAATACAGTGAAAATACCTGAAGCATACTGAAACAAACAGCAAAAGATTTATCGTATACTAAAATATTGAGAAACAAAAATAGATATATCCGAGTCACAACAGCTATCCATGTATTAATAACATAAGAAATAGCCTGTGTCATCCTTATGAAGCTGATAAGTACAAGATGATAAGAAACTTATCAAACTCGAGACTACTGACCTGAAAAATTGATGCTGATGCGGAAACACATGCCCTGAGCAACGCATATGAAAGGTAGGATTTGACTGAGTCAATAAAATGAAAATTGATAGTGAAAGAGGGGCTAACACCTTCTAACAATCCCTGCAAAACATGATGCTCTCGTTACATTGCATTCACTTCTCATAAATAAACAAGCATGAAGCATCCAGGTGGCAGGAACTAACCTGAAGCAGCTCAAGTGAAAGAAGCTTCATCTTTGTAACGAACTCATCAGTTTCTTCCTTCAAAGACATCTGCGAAAGACCAGTTTCAATCAAATTGACCTATGCAAATTGTAGATGAATTTGAAATCCAAACAAAATTATTATTCATCATATATGCTTTATACAATTAAGACTGACTTTAGTCATTTAATACATTCTCTGTAAAGCATATACTGACAGTTAGGATACAATATATACAAACTTTAGCCTTGGCAAGAAAACCAGTACATATACACACCTTACAGAGGGTCCGGAAAACCAGTAAAGCATCCTGTTGTGATACACTCATGCTTTCCAGATCAATTCCTCTAAAAACAATTAAAAAATTCACTTAACAAAATATTATAAATTTTAATTATGTACAAGACTTTTAGTAAATTTGGGACAGCATGGATAATCTTCCTACTTCGCCTCAAAAGTAACAATTGGTAAAGAAGCATAACTCTTGGCCCACTTGAAACTAGAACCCTTACCCTGCTGTCCTTTCACTATCTTCTGAATTGACAGCCTTGTCTAAAGCAGCCTCCAAACCCTAAAAGCAGTATTTACAGAAAATCAATACTAACTAGAGATCTAAAGTCGGATTACACAATGGATAAGATGATTCTTAATTAAGCAAAAGGTACACCCAACCTTTATATCTGCACCTCCAGCAAGATGTTGGAGTTCCTCTACAGATATAACGGCTGCATCTCTCAATCTGTCCAGAGAAAGAGCATCTCCTAGTGTTGTAGCTCCTGCATCTTTTCCATCTTCATTAGAGGAGCTCTCCATCACAATTTCCTGACTTCCCTGTTTAAATGTTTCTGAGGTGGAATTGTTGTACTGTATAGGAGGGTCAGTTGCAGAAGGTATAGGAGGATTGGATGTGTTTGCTGTATGAAAAGGAACACAAACCTGATTCTGCGCACAAAAACTAAATATCAAGAATCGCCCATAACAGAATCTCAAACTTGACAAAATAGACAACACAGTGGATATTCAATTAAATGGAAGCAAGAATCACCACCCTTTCATCCGTTTCCATCCTCCTGAAGACAGTGCTGATCATTTGAGAAAGCATAGCCTTTGCTGTAGCCTGATTTATTGCACTCTTGCTAAGACAGACACAATATGAATAGTTTATATAGTTACATATGATAACTTTAACAGAAAATAGAGGTATTCAAAATTTTGCTTGAACATTATAAGATTGGGATATCTAAGATATAGAGCATACCTGTTAAGTGCAATATTATAGCATGTGCGTATCACAGTTAGAAGACACTCTCCATGAACTGCAATTAATTTTACCATAGAGATATGTGAGAAATTTGCTGCCATTTTCTTACTTAGCCACTTTATAGTGCAAGGTAATGAGCATCTCTTCCCATTAAGGTCAATTTTTAACACACTCAGATAAAACTTCAAAACCCACATGGCACATATGAGTAAGCTGACAACAGTAAACATTGATTATCAACATTTAAAGTAACCAATGAAAATGGACAAAAACATTACCCAATAAGATAGGATAAGATAGATTTTTTACTATCCAACAAATAACCAAGAAAAAGGTCAATGAAACTAGAGAGTACAACCAGTCCAGTCGTCAATAGATTAAGGGAATGTCTAGAACATTCCTTTAATACTAAGCTGTTAAAATAAAATGACACGACAGAGAAAAAGGTAGAGTGGCAGGATCTAGGTACAGCAGAGGAGGAAAATCATATGAGGCACAATGCCCTAGCTGAACATAAGCATAACAGAAAATAAAGTTGGAGGAAAATGAGGCATAATAAGTACCCTCGTCTCCATCAAACAATGTGAAGGGACTGAACTGATGCAAAGCCTGATGGCTTGGAGGTTTGATGAACAACCCTCAGACGAGCTCTAGAGCGAAACACATGCACTCTCTCCTAACATTTGATATGAAAGCCCAAGTAGTTGTTTGGCATTTGTCTAGCTCTGTGGTGTGAGTGGACCCAAAGCAAGATGAAGATATGTAGAAGAATATGTATGTAAAACTGAAGATGGTGACACTAGTGACAGAGCTGGAGTCCTAATCATGCGTACCATGACAGTGGATGGGAGTGGCATCTTAGCCCAAACATCATCCATCAGAGCATTCTCCAATTGCTCTAAATCCAATATTCCATCCTCCAAATTACCCCATCTAGATTGTTCTCCCAAATCAACAAATTTTATCCGGTTTTCCTCCTCCTAGTAATGGGGCAACAATCACAAATTGTAATGAACATAAACCAAGCTCTCTAACAAGTAGACGTTCAACCTATTTCTTTTAATGTTATGGATGAAAGTGTAGGTGCTCCAACACCTCTCTACAAAAGAAGTGTTCACCAACTTTGAAAGCACCCATGTTTCCAACCGTTGTAGCTGTTGTGTAGCACCATCATGCATGTTCCACCATTAAAGACAACTCAAATTCCCTTGATCTCTAATTGCATGGTTGTTCCCAAAGGCACCATTGTTAAGGATGTAGTGGCTCAATTGTCTTTGAATGGTCTCAAACTCCCCATCAGGGACCAACTTGTCTAATGCTTTCATATAACCAACTTGAACCTTTAGATCTTGGTTTAGCTTTTTCATGGACCAACCATCAGGTTCTAGTAATGAAGACCATGATAGATAATAATATCTCGGTGTAAGAACATATGCTAAGGCATGTAGTGGATTATTTAGCATTTCACGCCATATTTCCACCTCTACATGAGTATGATTATACAAGTTGATATCTCTAGGCTGAACAATGTCTTTAATCTGCCCTAGCATGTTATCTATCTACTCATACACTTCCCTAGTGATTGCCCAATCGAAATCTACAAACTTAATCATGTGATAAATTATTAAATTGGCTTGGTGAATTGCAAGACCTACCAAACTTGTGACCAAAACTCACTGTCAAGAAAAGTCCCCTTCACTACATTAGCACCACCTCTACCAGCGTTTAGTTCATCTCATGCACCACTCATCACCATAGCACCCAAAGCTTGTCTCACCTTCGATGGGCACCTAAAGGAGAGGAAATAAATAGAAAATCTGGTTTTTGCACTTTTAAGTGGTTGCAACCTATTGTGAGTGCCATAAAAGCAATTCACACTTGTATGCTCATTGACAAATCTGATGAGTTTCTTCCCGCCCTTGTAAATGTCATTACTCCATCCACATTCTTTATGGTTTACATTATCATGCATCAAAAGGTTCAACGCGTGCACCAAACACCCAACCTAGAGATGTGTGGATGAACTCACTCAATGACCATTCAATGAGTTTACCTACTCCAATACAATTTCTTGCATTATCAACGATTACTTGAATCACATTAGAAGGACCAAGAACATTAACGGTTTTCAATAAGAGCTTTAAAATTTCTAGAGCAAATGCAATGATTGAAGAGGAGTCATGCGTTGCAAGAAACATAGCACCAATTGCAGAAACACCAAAACATTTATCAAGTGTTGGTTTCTAACATTTGTCCACCCATCAGATACAATAGGCACCCCAAAATTCTCCCCACTCTTCTATAAAACATATTAATTTATGAATTTTTGTTCTTCACTCATCTAGCAACACAATTCCAGCTTTCTCATGAAAAATATAATGTGCAAGGGTGTCATTAGTGTTATGAGACATGGTTGAATCTACAATTTGACAGTCTGATTGATTTTCAACTAAAATTGGTCCAACTTGGAAGCAGACTTTGCTAGAGGCCAAGTGATGGCTGTCGTCTACTTATGAAGTGGTTCACCTCCTTGTTTCGAAGGGGAAGACATGAAAGTCTATGGAGATATAATAGATGTACTTGGAAGCATACTTTGCTATAGGCCAAGAGGTGGTTGTTCTTTATAAAGCGGTTCAACTCCTCATTTTGAAGGAGAAGCATGAAAGGCAATGGAGATTGTATCCATTAGGGGCTACATTGACGGCCTTAACCATATCAAGATAAAATATGGGGAGCAAAGCACAACAAGCATAGAGAAACTGCACCACTTTAGCATCCACCTCATCCCTACTACCAATATCAAGGAAATCTAATATTGATCCCAAAACCAGGAGGGGATAGAGATATGTTGCCACCAAATCTAAATGACGCATCCAGTGATTGAGGCTTTTGTTTTTTTTACCATGCTTTGTTTAAGCAACTTGCTCTATCTTAATGTATTTTTGTCTTTCTTCCTTTGATATCTTAGGGCAAACTAAAATCCAAAGGCACTCTTACTGTCATCATTCTCCATCACCCCACAAAGATGCCTCCTCATATGAGTATATGAACTAGAATAAGGTTTTTCTCAATGACATAAAATTTTAGTGGTTCCACTACCTTACACATCCACCCACCCCCTACAAGTTTTGTCACATATCTCCAAAAGGGTGTCAACAAAGCTTTGCTCCTTCATTGCCCTCTTCATTGTCAACAGTCACATTCATCTGCTTCAAAATATCCATCATTTTCTTACATTGGTTTACTATGAGTATGACCATTACCATCTTCTTCGCTTTCTTCCCTTTGATTCCTATGCCTCACCAACACAATGACAACCAAAAATGGAATGATAAACCACAAGAAGACCATTTTTCTCAATTCTTATATGAACAAATTGCAATAAAATGCGAGAGAAGAAGGAATAGGAAAGAGTACGAGATGAAGAGACAACTCCTCCAAGCTCTCATTTTCTCTCCCCTCCAAACTCCTCTTTGTTCTCTCCACCCTGAGCTTAATCAAACAAAAACGAAAGAATGGGGTAAAAGAGAGGGAGAAGAGCTCTTCTGTTTTCATCATCACTTTCCTTTAAACCTTAAACCTACCCTAGGTCTCACCTCCACCTAAAAATTAGAAAAAAACTGAAAAATATTATTTTTAATTAATGTGTGGGAGCATCCAAACTTCTCAGGGAGTGCACTGGGAGCACATTCCCTAGCTGCAGTAGTGTCACAGGGAGTATAGCTTGTAGATAGTGTCTTAGAGAAGTAGGGAGCACACACCTAGGGGCACTCCCAAGATGCACCTGCTCATAGTGCAATTTCAGGGGGTGGCGAGAAGGCACTCCCAATAACATTGATCAGTACAAACAATGAGACCCTCCTGAGTCTACATGAACTGTTCATAATAGAAGACCCTCTTGAGCCCTATTATCGCTCAAACTAGCAGGGGTCCTAGAAAGGGATCCTATAAAGAAACTATTAGGTCAAGGGCAACAATGAAGCAATAGCCCACTATCACCTCAGTTAAGGCTCCCTACTCTTTATGGACTTTAACCAATGGTAGGAGACCCGGTATAAGGGGAATCACTAGATGAATGGATCAAATAGGAGGATAAGGGGTGATTCCAAAGGCCTATTCACAAGAGAGACTCAATTATATGGCTTTCTTGCTTGAAAAGCAAGGTGATGTGCTCTCTAGGAAGGGCTAAGAGGATTCTTGAGGCTAGGGTTTGGGAATATATCTTGTCAAGAGGTTTCCTAGCCCCGAAAATCCTTATGGAGAATTGGCCTTTACGTGATCTTTATGGAATTGGAGTTGTAAAGTTGCAGGACCATGTGGACCCAAAATTAGGTCAAGGGTACGAAGTTGATCAGCCAAGGAGGGGCTTGACCTAATTAGGGAAAAGGGGATCAAAAGAAAATTTTCCTTTTGAGATTTGGATGCAATGATCCTGATGAGTACACTAACCCAAAATCAAACTAGGGCAAGAAATGGTCTTGTGGTTATGGCTTGCTATATCTTGGGATTCCACTGTCAAAATTGCTTGGAATTTGGAGGACATCTTGAGCAAACTACAACACAGTGGTGGACCAATTTTCAAGTGTTTTGGATGGGCTACAAACGATTTCATGTGATGCCCTAGGAGACCTTTGGGTTAGGCCAAGAATTGGAAGAAATGAAGAAAAGAAATGTTATTTTGACCACCAAAGGATATGAGGATCAGTGCCTTATTGCTTGGGCTTAATGGAGTACAGATCATGGAATTTTGTCAGCTAAGAAGCCTTAATTGATCCTTGCTAGCGTCTCCACAGGCAACAACTAGATCAATAGAGATTTATACTTCAAATTTGCAAAGAAGACAGTTTCAAGGTCGTTAACCTAAGAGGTGTCTCTAGGAACATTTGCCCAATCCCTCAAAGGTCAATGCATGCATTTAATCAATTATTCAAGGTCCCAAAAGAATTTTGCATTACATTTAATCCATACAAGAATAAAGATAACAACAAACATGCAATTAACCAATAAGATAACAAGAATATCAACAAAATTTCGACTTACATGAGAGATAGAGTATATCCATTTATCAACTTCGCATTAAAGAAGCTCCAAAGACAATAGAGAAATCCAAACATCATAGTGCATCAAGAAAAGCTCCAAAATTCATCTCAACAAAAAGTGTGAAAAGTCTCATAAGAGAAACTAATCCAATCCAAGTGATGATGATGAAAATGAATCATCTCACTTCTATTTATACAATCCTCTAAGGGATTCGAATGGCCTAACATGGACTAATAATGCCCCAAAAAATAAAATAATGTGAATAATAACAATATTTTTGGTGACAAACCCACCAAAATAGCTCGTGCGAAAATTCTCATAAGAGATACTAATCCAATCCAAGTGATGATGATGAAAATGAATCATCTCGCTTCTATTTATTCAATCCCCTAAGGGATTTGAATGGCCTAATTTAGACTAATAATGCCCCAAAAAATAAAATAATGTGCATAATAACAATACTTTTGGTGACAAACCCACCAAAATAGCTCAATAAAACAAGAATAAGCCTCTCAAGAGAGAAGAAAGATCAATATAGTGAGTCGTTGGGCCTTTGAGGAGGCCTAATGAAGCTCTAGGGGCGCCATGATATAAAACGGGACTCCAAACATAGTGGACAAGGGGTTGGCCCCTTATTTTCCAAGCAAGAACCTGTGGTGCTCCCAAGTGGGGGTGGTGCACAAGGACACCCTCATGGGTCTCCAAGTGGATCGAAAATGCCTGTAGACCATCTGTAAGAGCTAGGATGATGACATATTCCCTCCCTCTGCAGCAGGAGACATCCTCTACACCTTGGAACATCTACCAAGTGTATGGTGCATTTGTGATGTCGATTGGGCATGGTGAACCAAGTACATCATCCTAATCCAAAAGGTGGAATACGAGCAATCAACAAGTGGTGTTGGGGATCCATGAAGTACTCTCTACTATGGTGGAGGCCCGTGGATTTCAAAGCTCACCCTACAAGTGCCAATGTGGCCCTCTGGAGGGCTAGGACCCTATATAAGGTGATCAACCCAATATGGGAACCCACCTACAATCCTGCATATGATCCAATGCATCCCCTTGCCCTCCAATACAACAATTCATTAGAATAATCAAGTAAAAGAGCTTAGAAGTCATAGAATCAATGGGGCACTTCATTGTGGCATGCCCTTCCATAGTGGGTTTTGGCATGTACAAGTATCTCCAAGCTCAATAAGGGGCTAATCAAGGACCCTATTAGGTGGTTTCAAACTTTAAAAGGGGTGACATGTCCATGGTACATCCCTCAAGTGGTAGATGGCAAATGATAGTGTAATGGAACAAAGTGGGGATCAGGGGATTCATCCAAACTACATGTCATGGTACAAGGGTAGCTATAATAAGGGAAGCCCACACCTGGGTATGTTAGTGTAGGAGGGAGAAAATCGTGGTACATGAGTTACCTTGGCCTTTTTTTTTTCCACCCTTCTTCATATATCTTTTTCCTTTGATTGATTTTTCTTCATAATTGCTCGAGGATCTAGGCGATGAGAGCATGATGTGTAGTATATGGCAGTAGATACCACCTTATGGTGGGGCGGTTCATTGCCCACTAAGGGTTGTGGGACAATCATGGGCTCCTTGATGATGGAGGGGGCTCATCTAAGGCCCATAGGAACTAGGGTGATGGCCATGGATAAAGGGTGGAGCTCATGTTTGGTTTTTGCCCATGTCTTAAATTTGTATGTCTCGGCCATCTTTTGCATTTTGTGGTACATTTCTATTGAGAGTGGACAAATTATGCTTTTTCTTTTCTTTTTAGCTGCATCAACCTCCGGGCATCATTCAAGGCTCGACCCAAGGTGTGAACAAGGAGAAGGGAAGGCTAACCGTATGTGGACCCAGTGGACACATGTGGACCCAAATGGGAAAAGAGATGAACAGGGCTAAAATGAGTGGAAGGGGGTGATGTATGTGGTGTCGAGAAGTGGGGCCACGTAACCAAAGTCAGGATTTTCCAAGTAATGCCAACCCTAAAGCTAGTGGCCAGTCAAGGAGATCCCACAGGACTACGATACAACGCTAAACACCAAATCGGGCAAGGATGACAAAAGCAAAGACCTAGCCCACTTTTTCTGTCGAATCCCCCCACCAATTCATGCCCAAAAGTGTCCATGAAAATGTTGGAAATACTGAGAGGGGGGTGAATCAATATTCCTCTTCAATTGTTATTTTTATCAGTTAAATCATTTATATTTAGAACACAAAATGAACAACATGAATAAAATGCTTTTATCAATATAATTTTTACCATAATTCAAGTACAATGTATATAGGGCTTCAACCAGTTGCCAAGCACCAACTTGGATTTTTTGTGAGGCTCCAACCTCCAGGGCACAAGCCTTGGATTTAGGAGCACCAACTCCAAGGACACCAATCCTTCTGTTGTGTATTATCTAGATATGTTTGGTAGTTATTCTCTGCTCCCAACCCTGCTGAACCTACGACTTACTTTTGTCCTCCTGCTTACTTTTCTCTCACTCAATATTCGGTTTCTTTTGTACCTTCATCGTTTACCAGACCTTTGGCTTCTCGACCTTTCGACTTCTTTCATTCGCTTGACCTTCTGGCTTCCTCTATTCCTTCAAGTTCTTGAGTTGTGAACTGTTACCTCTTCTCTATGATAGATGCCCGAGATACGTTACCCATATGGAGGTCCCACATGCCACATCATCACCTTTAATCGCAATCGCAACTTCCAAAGGTCTTCTCATAACATAGTCGACCCCCTACGACTGACAGAGCAAATGCTATATGTTCTTAAGCAGTGGTTAATAAACCCATCGGGTCCACAACCTTGTCGCAATCGGCGGTTTGACATACTTAGAAACTAGCGATACTGCAGATGTGAAATTGTATAAAGTCATGTTATAGTGGTGCAGCGGGTCCGCAACATGACATCGCAATCAAAGGTTTTACCATCGTTACATCTCTTCAAGACTCGCGATATGAGACAGATGCAATATTTCTTTAGAACGTATTATAATGGTGCAACGGGTCCACAATGTTATCGCAATCGGAGGATTTGTGGGACTTCGACTGGCACATGGATTAAAATCGGCCTTAACCCCCACAGTTGACCGTGATCTAAGGGTTGACTTATGAGATCGACGACTAGAATTGAGTGCGGGACTTCAGCCATGATCAAGGAAGTCCATACTTTCCTACCCTCGCTCTTCCGATAGTTGTTGCTCCTGTGACTTGTTTCTTTGATGGCTTTCGATAAACTCTTCATCTTACTCTTTGGCTTCTTGCTCCTGTTGCTTTACTGGATCTACTGCGTCATTTGTTGTTCAATTGCTATTCAATTGACACGTCATTTACTATTCAATTGACTTCCTACTATTCAATCCACTTGGGTCCTCCATCTCATCATATCATCATATATCAAACTTTGAGCATTATGATCAATGGGCAATCATGTATCAAAGAATTTTCCATCACAAACACTACTATATTAACATCAATGACAACCTAGATTAATAATCTCCCCCTTTGTTGTTGATGGCAATATTCTTCTTCTCTCCCCCTTTGACATCAATGGCAAAGGAGTGCACAAGGACTCCCCCTGTCCAACTACTCCCCCCTGTCATGCAACATCTTTATGAATCAACTTAATGTGATGCTAGAGAAATAACCCCCATCTTTTGGCGAAGATATTCAAATGCTTCTCGAGGAAGAGGTTTTGTGAAAATATCAGCTATCTACTCCTTATTATTGATATATTCCAAGGTGATGTTTTGTTCAGCTACTTGTTCACGAAGGAAATGATACTTGATTGGTATATGTTTGGTCTTTGAGTGCATCACTGGATTTTTGCTGAGACTGATAGCACTTGTATTATCACAATATATGGTGATTGGTTGATTTGTACCTATGTTGATGTCTTTCAGAGCTTCCTTCATCCATAATATTTGAGTACAACAATCTACAGCAGCTATATACTCGGCTTCAGCAGTAGATAGTGATAAGGATGTTTCTTTTCCACTGAGCCAAGGTACTAGACAATCTCCCACGAAGAATGCATTTCCACTAGTGCTTTTCCGATCATCGACACTTACGGCCCAATCAGCATCGGTGTATGCAGTCACATTAAGAGTTGACCTCTTAGGGTACCAAAGACCGAAATCAGGAGTTCCTTTCAAGTATCTGAGAATTCTTTTTACAGCCAACAAATGGGATTGTTTAGGATGTGATTGAAATCTTCCCACCATTCCTACTTCTTGCATAATGTCGAGTCTCGTAGCAATTAAGTATAGAACGGCGCCAATTATTGACATGTAATGAGTTTGCATCTACCAGAGGAGAGTCATCATCCTTGCGTAATTTGCAATCTGTGGTCATAGGTGTGCTCATGGGTGCACAGTGTTCCATTCCATATCTTTTAAGCATGTCTTTAAGATATTTGGCTTGAGATATGAACATGCCTGTCGTGGGTTGAGATATTTGTAGTCCAAGGAAGTAAGATAACTCTCCTATCATTGACATCTCGAACTCTTTTGACATATTTTGAGCAAACTCATGGCTCATCTCATCATTATTACTAGCAAAAATCAGATCACTAACATAGACAAGTGTGACTAGTAACTTATCCTCATCCATCTTTATGTAAAGATTACTTCTTGCCACCCCTTTCTTGAAGCCTTGTTGTTGTAGATAGTGATCCAATCTTGCGTACCAAGCTCTAAGAGCTTGTTTCAACCCATATGATGCCTTTTTCAACTTACAAACGAAGTCTTTTCCTTCTGTTAGATTAACCCCTTCTGGTTGCTCCATGTAGACTTCTTCTTTGAGTTCCCCATTCAGAAATGTTGATTTTACATCCATTTGATAGATTTTGAATCCTTTTGAACAAGAAAAAGCCAAAAACATCCTTATAGCTTCCACACGAGCTACTGGTGCAAAGGTTTCTTCAAAGTCAATTCCTTCAATTTGTGAATAACCTTTACAAACAAGCGTTGCCTTATTTCTAATGATTTGTCCATCTTCATTCGTTTTGTTTTTGAACACCCACTTGGTTCCAATTATATTTTTATCATTTGGACGAGGGTACTAGCTCCTATGTCTCATTCTTCTCGATTTGACACATTTCTTCTTCCATGGCTTTTACCCAATGAGGATCCTTGCTCGAGTAAATGTTTCTAGTTCTATCATGGATAGAAGAGCAACATCATTTCTCTTTGGTGTACTTGTCATCCTTCTTCAGGTTTGCATCCCTTCATCTATATTGCCAATAATCTGCTCTTCTGGGTGATGTTTTTGGAGAAACTTCATCTTTGAAGGGGTTTGAGATGGTTCTTTTTCCTTGTGTTTTTCTTGATCTTTTTCCTTTTTTCCAGGTTCTTCAATGAGAGGGTCAACTTCATGATCTTCAATTTCTTTTTCTGGAAGGTCTTCATCAATCTTCACATCAATTCTTTCCCCTATTTTCCGTAGTCGATTATTGTAGCACTTGTAGGCTTTTCTCCTTGTAGAATATCCAAGGAATATCCCTTCATCAACCCGAGAATCAAATTTCCCTGGTGAGCCATCATTGATTTTTATGAAGCACTTGCTTCCAAAAATCTTGAAGTATTTTACTGAAGCAGGTCTTCCTTTCCATAATTCATCAAGAGTCTTCTCATTATTTGGTCTTAGCAACTACTTCTCTCCAAAATTTTGGCCGCAAGTCAGTTGTTATTAACATTGTTCTTACCATTTCTTGAACTGTTCAGTTTCTTCTTTCAACTACCCCATTTTGCTTGGGTGTTCTGGCAGCAGAGACTTCTCTTTCAATTCCATGTACTTTACAGAATTCATCAAATTCTTTTGATGTGAATTCTCCCCCTCTATCCGTTCTAAGACATTTAATCTTAGAATCCTTTTCATTTTCTACAACAGCTTTAAGATTCTTAAAACATTCAGATGCTTCGGATTTATATTTTATGAAATATAACCACATCATTCTAGTATAGACATCAACAAATAAAGGAAAGTACCTTTCTCCTTGGAGTGTCGGAGTTCTAGTTGGTCCACATAAATCAGCATGGATGATCTCCAAAGGTTTTGATGTAGAGAACTCATTGGTCTTGTGGCTAGTTCTAGTTTTCTTTTTATGTTGACATGGACCACATACTCCTTGATTTGGCTTGAATAACTTTGGGATGTCTCGTACTGCATTAATCTTGCTGACATTGATCAAGTTATCGAAACTTGTGTGTCCAAGTCGCTTGTGCCATAGCCAACTTTCATCTGTTTGACTTAAGTAACATTTATCTTCTTGAATTTTGTTCAAAATGTAGACGTTAACTGATGTTCTAACTCCTTTTGCCACAAGTTCCCCTGAAGAAGAGTTTCTTATTTCACAATCTTAGACAACATTATGTCCTTGGTCACAAATTTGGCTAACACTAAAGAGATTGTGTTTGAGCTCATTTACTAGCAAAGCATTTTGAGCCTTTCCTTTTACATTAATAAAGGTAACAGTTCCTTTTCCAGCAATTTTGGCAGATCCACTTCCAAAGGATACATTCCCTTCCTTTTTGTTCAATGAGACAAACTTCCTTTTGTCCCTTGTCATACGTCTGGAGCACTCACTATCCACAAACCAATGATTTTCATCACTATGAGCACATAGAGCTAGGCCACATTTATCCATGTTGGGATTCTCATTTTTTGCTTTTCTTCTTTTGAGGGGGCAATTTTGTTCATTATGTCCATTATCATTACATAATGAGCAAATTGGATCAAATTTGGCCAAGGGATTAAAAGAGGTGTAGGTCTTGATTTGTCCTTGCCCATTGAGGCCATATGGTTTGCTTGTTTGATCCTTCAATTTTGGTGTTTCATTCTTACGGGCCATGCAATGTTTGGCTTGATGACCAAAATTTTTACAATAAAAACAATCCCCAAAAAAGATAGTTTTGTACCTATTGTAATAGCCATTATTTGAATCAACATTCTTCCTTCGTGTTACTCTCTCTTCATTCTATGGATTTGAGACGGGCCTTTGATGAAATAATCTTTCTTCTTTTGGGTTGCTGAAAAGTATGTCAGCAGAGTTTTTCGCATTATTCTTAGTACTTGACGAATCTCCTTTAAAACCTATCCCAGATTTGTCATGTTGAGGTTTTTGACTATTTAGGATAGAGTGAAGTATTTGAGAGCTTTCCCAATCCTTTTTGACTTGCTCCAATTCCTTCCTCAGAGATACTATTTCGGCTTCACGTTCTTCACAAATTTCTTCTTTTTTCTTTTAGCTTATTTTCCAAGAGGTCTTCCCTTCTTTTTGTTTCCTCGTTTTCTACCTTGAGAGAGATGATTTTATTTCGTAATTTCTCATTTTCTTCAATGACACTCATTAATAATTCATCTACATTTCCTTTTAGACCTGAATCATCATCATTTTTGAATGCCATGAATAATACTTCTTAGCTTCCAGCATGGTCATTTTCTTCATCTGATTCTTCATTAGCTCCTTTGTGGTGAGGGAAATAATTAGTTGATTTCTTTTTTATGACTACAAATTCACCTTCATCAGACTCATCTTTCCTAGAGAAGAAATTCTTCTTATTGAACCCTTTCTTTTTGTATACCATCCTTTTAGAATTTTCTCACCATCACTATCATGCTTATGAGGACATTTTGCAGCATAATGACCTATTCTTCCACATTTGAAACAAATAAGAGGGTACTTACCTTTTAGCTTAGATCCTTTCTTTAGTCTTCGTACAAATTGCACCAATTCAGATTCAACATCGAAGTCATCACTACTGGTATTCCATTCTTTCCCCTTTTTTGATTTTGAAGTCTTGAATGTTGCATCTTTGGAACTTGGGATTCCTTTTCTCATTTCATAGGAAATGAGGATTCCATGAAGTTCATCCATCCTAAGAGTATCTAGGTCCTTCATTTCTTCTATGGCACTTACTTTGAAGTCAAATCTGTCTGGGAGAGATCTTAAGACCTTTTGAACAATAGTGTTTTCTTCAATGTTTTCTTCCAATCCTTTAAGAGAGTTGACCACTTCAGCTACTCGGAGAAAGTATGATGCAATATCTTCTTCATCATCCATTTTCAGACTTTCAAATTGCCTTCTATGAGTTTGAAGCTTTGCCTTCTTAACTTTGGAGTCCCCGTCGTATAAGCTAACTAGCTTATCCCATACTTCTTTGGCCGAGTCACAATTCATGAATTTAGTAAATTCAGAATCAGTGATTCCACTAGTGATGGAATTTAAGGCTTTTGCATTTGCAATGTAAGCTTTCCTTTCGTCTTGATCTGTTGGAAGAGTGGAAGGAGCTGTGTACTCATTTAAAACTGAATGCCAAACTTTAGGTCCAAGGGACATTAAGTAGTAGGACATTCTTTTTTTCCAAAAATCAAAATTTGTGCCATCAAACAGAGGAGGTCTTTCTGACACTTCTTGATTTCTCATTGCGACTAAGAATCCTTCTTCTAGCTATTAAACTTATATGAATAAGTTGGCTCCAATACCAATTGTTGGAAATAGTGAGGGGGGGGAAGAATCAGTATTCCTTTTCAATTGTTTTTTTATCAGTTAAATCATTTATATTTAGAACACCTATTCAATTGCTATTTTTATCAGTTAAATCATTTATATTTAGAACACAAAATGAACAGCAGGAATAAATGCTTTTATTAATATAATCTTTACAATAGATCAAGTAGAATGTATATAGGGCTTCCAGTTGCCAAACACCAACTTGGACTTTTTGCGAGGCTCCAGCCTCCAGGGTACCAACCCTGTGTTGTCAAGGCACCAACCTTGGATTTAGGAGCACCAACTCCAAGGACACCAATCCTTCTGCTGTATATTGTCTAGATATGTTTGGTAGTTATTCTCTACTCCCAACCCTGCTGGACCTACGACTTAATTTTGTCCTCTTGCTTACTTTTCTCTCACTCGATATTCGGCTTCTTTTGTACCTTCATCGTCTGCCAGACCTTTGGCTTCTCGACCTTTCGACGACTTCTTTCGTTCGCTTGACCTTCCAGCTTCCTCTGTTCCTTCAAGTTCAAGAGTTGTGAACTATTACCTCTTCTCTGTGCTAGATGCCCGAGAAATGTTACCCATATGGAGGTCACACATGCCACGTCATCACCTTTAATCGCAATCGCAACTTCCAGAGGTCTTCTCATAACATAGTCAATCCCCTACGACTGACAGTGCAGATGCGATATGATCTTAAGTAATTGTTAATAAACCCGTCAGGTCCACAACCTTGTTGCAATCGGCGGTTTGAGATCCCTTAGAAACTAGCGATACTGCGGATGCAAAATTGTATAAAGTCATGTTATAGTGGTGCAATGGGTCCGCAACATGACATCGCAATCGGAGGTTTTACCATCGTTACATATCTTCAAGATTGGCGATATACGACGGATGCGATATTTCTTTAGGATGTATTATAATGGTGCAGCAGATCCACAATGTTATCGCAATCGGAGGATTTGCGGGACTTCGACTGAAACATGGATTAAAACCAGCCTTAACCCCCGCAGTTGACTGTGATCTAAGGGTTGACTTATGAGATCGACGACTATGATTGAGTGCCGGACTTCAGCCACAATCAAGGAAGTTCATACTTTCCTACCCTCGCTCTTCCGATGGTTGTTGCTACTGTGACTTGTTTCTTTGATGGCTTTCGATAAACTCTTCATCTTACTCTTTGGCTTCTTGCTCCTGTTGCTTTACTGGATTTACTGCGTCATTTGTTGTTCAATTGTTGTTCAATTGCTGATCAATTGACCTCCTGCGTCATTTGTTGTTCAATTGTTGTTCAATTGACACGTCATTTACTGTTCAATTGACCTCATGTTGTTCAATCCACTTGGGTCCTCCATCTCATCATATCATCATATATCAAACTTGGAGCATTATGATCAATGGGCATCAATGGGCAATCATGTATCAAAGAATTTTCCATCACAAAAACTATCATATTGACATCAATGACAACCTAGATTAACAGAAAAGTAAACAAAATTACTCAACTAAACCAACGAAAGGTCATATCTTTGGGGTCAGGAGGCATATCTTTGGGGTCAGGAGGCCCATCTTCAAACATACATTCATAAGAGATGGGCGAGGGACCACATAGTTGGCTTTGGTGGCAAAGAAAATGGCACATAGACCTATCTGGTGGCTGCAAGGGGTTGTTGGTTGCTGGTTGAGGACCATCTAGGAGAAAAAATTTCTCCTATATACACTACTCTAAGGGGAAGAAATCCAACACTCTAAATATGCGCTTGTGACCCAATAGATGTCATCCGTAACTGCCTTGTTGATCTATGCTTTAGTGAAGAGCACCTGACCAAGGAGGGAGATATGAACGCTTCCTTCAATTAAGTTTGTGAGATTTGAACCGTATGTCCTCCCTCCCACTCATAATTCAGACAAATCTAGTTTTCTCTTTAAAATGGCTCTTTTTAACAAGGTATACTTTAGAGTAATGATCTTTTGATAAAATCACAAAAAATCAACTAAGGGAACTAGTTCTTTGTAACTGAAAAGATTAAATATAGCCAAAAAGATTTCTCAAACTCTATTCGATGGGAAATCCAAAAGGCAATGTGAAACCTTGTGTCCCTAAAAAGTAAAGGTTGGTGTACCCAGTTCACCCAAGCTTATATTACCTGTCTGATGCAGCCTAGCCAGTAATGACTTTCTACAATATGAAGGGGTATTAAAATTGTCATAGAAGCTGTTTATGCAGTCTTGGGCTGCAACAATGGCTTCCTTACACATTACAAAATTTCAACGTTAAGATCCTTTAGACAAAAGAAAATCGAAGGATCAACATACCTCTGAACTTTGTTGAAGCGACAGCAGTTAGAAGCACCTTCAAAACTTGCAGAACAGTGCTGCAATTAAATAACAATGGCATTAAAGACAACAGTATTATGTATATGAATACTCAGCAAGTTTATTTCTATATACTCCAGGCTCTGGCCTATGCAAAGGAAATTACCAAAACTTCGATTACCTGTCTGGTGCTGCATTATCCACGCAACCACAGACCATGTTTATGATGTCAGTAAATATTACACCGTTCTTACCACCTTCTACACCACCATCACCTTCCAAATGCTCATACGCTATAAGCTTCTGCAAAAATCAAAAAAAATAATGTTTGAGCCATTTTGCAACAGAAATATTAACCTAATTTTGAATTTGGCAATCAATTATATGTACTCCACTGAAATATTCTCTCCATTCAATGTCTCAGATAGTCCTGACTCTTAAATATAATATAACATCTGATATATTCTAATTTTCATTATTCATAGAGGCCACCATGCTTGACCTATAACTTTTTCATTAAATCCACCATATAGCATATTGATGCAAGCAGTTACACTTTATTCTATCTTCGTCAAAACAGTGAGAAGCCAGAGGATGTTGGGAATGGTGGGGCCTTCTGACCCTATCTTTTCCTCTTTTATGTTTGATTAAATAGCCTTTGCCATGAATTTGCTAACGGCAATGTTTATATTCCAGAAGTGTAATATTTAGATCGCATTTGGAAGGGAAAATTGTATTTCATATTGTATGAAAGATGAGCCCCAAAACTTCAACCGAAGTAGAATAAATCATGTTGTATCAAGGATTGAATGACAACTCTAAATGCAGAAGAGAGGGAATTCTATGAATGGGATGAAAACACAGTTCTTTCAGAACTATGCAAAGCACAGGAAAATATACATACCATAAGGGAAGTAAAAAAAAGAAATAATAATGGATCTAAGATCAGCAGGTTTCAAGAGATTGCAGAGCTAGCGGTTAGCACATTTCAAGTTTACCAAGAGCCACTAGGTAAATAATGGGGAACCAATTAAAATGGTCTCCTTTCCAAGGTTCTTGGATCAGGAACAAATCAGGAAATGGCAGCAGAAGTAAATAAAGAAGAAATGAAGGTTGTCTTTGAAACTCTTCAAAAGTGAAAAATGTCCAGGCCCAGATGTATTGGCAGTGGAGTTCTTTCGTCGTTTTCTATGAAAAGTAAAAAATTATCAACATTGGTACTTTATATTACACCTCTCCAAGGCGAACAATCGATTAGGCAGGCTGTACTTGAGATTTTTGTTTTTTAACATCAGAATGAATCTAGAAATGGTAAATTGGTTGATGGCATCTGTCCTGCTGTTCTAATAAACAGGTAAGCATCAGGTTTCCCAAGGATTCAGACAACAATGTCCTATGTCACTTTTCTTTCTTCTGGTGACTAAGGTCTAAGTAGTGTAGTAAAAGAGTGCGAAAACAAAGGAGATATAACAGGTACAAAGATAGGTATATCTTTGCATTTAACATATTTATTGTAATTTTATTTGGAATGGGCACTCCTAGACAACCAGAAAAATACATGGATATGCTAGATTTATATTGTAAAGCAACAGATATGGAAGTCTTTCTCAATGTCTTGAGCTGCGGTATGGTGTGTCTTTCTCCTCTCCTTAACCTTGCTTTTATAACTTCTTATTGAGCTAAATCACTAACCCTAATCTCAAAATTGATGGGTGGCCAAAATTAAATTTCTCCTCACTTGAGATCAACAGTTGAGATTAAAACATAATCACAAGAGTAAATACATTATTTTTCCAAAGTTAGGCTAAATTACAATATCAGTTTTTTTATGGGTAACTTCTGCCTTGTATCCTAAAAACTTTGGGCGACTTCTGCACACCCAAACACTTAGGTCTGTGCAAAGTACCTGCCCAAACTACAATCATCAACAGGGGTGAACAAAGAAGATAATGGTTTTTCTGTTTATTTGTGTTTAGTAGATAATGGTTTTTCTGTTTAGTTGTGTTCAGTAGATAATGGTTTTTCTGTTTATTTGTGTTTAGTTTTGGGTGTCAAACAGTATAAAAGTTTTCATATAAAGCCTTTTCACTTGTTTCAAACAGTATGAGAGTTTTCATGTAAATCCTTTTCGTTGGTTTGGATTTTCAGCCTTTTGAAGACTGCACAAATTCATGTATCTTAATATTTCCTACTGAAATAATAAATATCTGTTTCTTTTTTTGGGAAAAAACAGGAGCAAATGTATTAAAGGTTGCATTGCATTTTAAAAGGGCAATAGTTTAGATTGCATTTCAGAATGGTGGATTACTATACTTTAGATTGTATGAAAAGATGAGTGCCAAACCTTCTACTGAAGTAGAAAACCTAATGATAATAAAAACTTTTTACTAATTAGTATGCAGTATTCTATAAAATTTTAGAAGCAAATGCTTCTGGTTCTATGTAGTCACTAGTTAGGAATTAGGACTTAGTACTTTGGATCATGTTTCGACTCATATCATATATGAGATACTTATTCATTCCTGATATTTGGGACATCTATTGATATTATGCATTGTTTGGAGTCTGGGCATGGCTTTGTTGAATAAATATCAATGAAAAATGTTTTTTTTCAATATGTGTATATCTTTATTTATTGAATTCACCGAATTTTTCCCGATTTTTCCCCAATCCGATTAAAACTCTTCGCTCTTTTGCCTCGCTGATTTATTGCCGATTTCAAGTCTGGTAACATTGATTCAAACCAATTTCCTTATGTAACTCTGTCTACAAGTTGATGTCCAAACTGCTAGCTAATTGCATGAAGAAGATCAAATCATATAACCCTGGAATACTTTGGTTTTCTACCAAACAGACAAATCCAAGATGTTGTGGCAATAACGCAGGAGTGCTTACACTCTATTAAGACTCGCAGGGCACAGGATTGCCTGTTGAAAGTTGATCTAATTAAAGCCTGTGATCGGATTGACTGGGAGTTTCTGAGAGATCTTGCACAAAATAGGATTTGCACACAATCATATAGAATGGATAATGGCTCACATCCCTTCAGCTAATCTGGCAATCTTGATAAATGGCAAGCCATCTGCTTTTTTTCAAATCTCCAGGGGTCTAAGACAGGGATGTGCATTATCATCGTTATTGTTCATTCTGGTCATCATTGGTTTTAGCAAAGGGATTAAGGCGGCATCTGAATCTGGATTGATCGCTGGATGCAGGGTTACTATTAACATTTAATACAACGCATCTTTTGTTTGTAGACGACGTGCTTTGCTTTGGCCATGCCGTCATGTCGGAATGGAGGTTATTCTTTCAGATACTGTCAAATTTTGGGAAAGCTTCAGGTTTGGTAATGAATAAAAAAAAACTGAATTGATTTTTGCCAGGGGGGATGAGGAGAATACATCGGAAATTTCCCGTCTATTCAGAGTTAGAGCGTGCCCAATGGAGGATGGATTTCAGTACCTGATCTTTAATCTTAAGCCAAATAAGTATGTAATTTCTGATTTGCAGCAATGGGAGCACAAGTGGGGCTTACTATCGGTGGTAGACTAATGATGGTAAAAGTTGTCCTTCAGGGCATCCCAGTCTACTGAATGCACCTTTTCCTCCACCCCGAGGCTTTTATACAAAAAATCAACACCATCATCACTAGATTCTTATGGTCTGGTGTTGGTTATCGCATGAAAATACACTTAGCCAGTTTGGACAAAATCTCTAGAGGTGAAGTTGATGGTGGATGGGGTATTAGAAATACAGTGTCCTTTAATCTAGCAGTGCTAACCAAGAACCTCTGAAGAGTCTTCAGTGGCAGGGGTATCTGGAATTTGATAATCAAACAAAAATACCTTAACAACTTGGTCCTGGAGGATTGGATGCGATTGGGAGCTCCTGAAAAATGTAATGGATCATATGTTTGGAGAAGCCTACTGAAAGTTAAGCCGTGGATGTATGGTATTCTCAAATGGGATGTTGGCAGGGGTGGCAGGGTGGCTATTGGACTGGACACTATAAACGAGTGGTGGGTGATCATTCCCCTTCGCCAGACATACTGCATTTCTTCTATGGTTCCAGTTGTTCATTTCTTATGCATATTGGCATACCCAGCCTATCCCCTCTAGCTTCTCCATCCTAACCGAGTTCAGCGTACCTCAACATTTCGGCTTCTCACGTATGGGAGTGGGTGCTATATAGAATCGAACTCTGCCAAGCCGGTATCCAGTTATCAGAAAACTCTGATCGGTTCACATGGGGTGGCAAGGTATTGGATGGCAACATTACAGTGAAGGATATATATGCCTACATCACGCAGGATCTAAGGTCAGTGACTCGGTTTTCATGGCTGTCTAAACAGTGCAAACAGGTTGCTCCTCTAAAACTGAAATGTTTTTTATGGCTTGTTCTCCACAACAGAATTCTCATCTGGGAGAATCTGTACAAAAAGGGATTTCAGGGTCCTGGTATTTGTCCTATGTGCAGGAATGAAAGTAAAGAGACATTGCACCTTTACCTATCATGCCACTTTGCAAGAGAGATCTGGTTCTCGGTACTGCACCATTTTAATATCAATATAGCGATGGACTACTACTCTATCAAAGTTTGCCTCACAAATTGGATGTTACAGCTGAAGGAATTCCGTATGCTTCCTCTATAAATCTTATGGGGTATTTGGCGAAGCAAGAATGCGTGCACTTTCCAGCATTCTATCCCTAACACCCACAACACTAGCCTCAAGATCCTGGCTTACTATCTTGAGATTGGGCCTTGTGGGCAGAAATCCTACAGAAGAAGCTGTGTATACAAAGAGATAGTTTTTTCAGCTCTGGTGGGGATTTTTGATGCAGCTTCCAAGGAGGGAGAATGTGAATGTGGTGCCTATATTGTGTTAAATCTGGGACTATCCTATCATTTCTGCTGGTCCAGGGGATTTGGTTCCAATAGCAGGGCGGAATTGGTGGCTTTGTGGGGGGTCCTGAGGTGCGTTTCCTGGCTGGCCATCGAAGAGATAGACATCTATGGAGACTCTAGATCTGTCATAGAGTGGGCTCAGGGCAAGTCTTCCTTCAGAGCTCCCATCACTCAAATTGGATGTGGCTTATTCACTCTCTTATGGCTTTCTTTTAATCTCATCTCCATCTCACACATCTTTAGAGAACAGAATGGGGAGGCTGATCTATCCAAAAGTGGAAGCTCTGTTTTGCATGGCACAGTCAATTATAAGATTTTGGATAATGGAATGTCTGCAGTGCCGGGGTTTTTTTATCTATAATGTATGGCTGTCTTCTTGTGGTATTTTGTGCAGGTCTCACGGGCCCTGCTTTTGCAGGCTTCTATCACACATTCAGAGTCAATATTTTGCATATCGACTGCTTAGAAGTACATCTCAAGGCTTTCTTGATCATATGCTCTCTGTTTCGGTTTGGAGGGCCTGTTCTTCCCTTGCCTCATGCGATTTGTAATGATGTGTTAACTTCTCAAAAGGTTTTTTGGCTATATGGGACTATCTAACGAATGTATGTATTGCAGAACAAGGAGCTAATGTAACTGCATTTATATTAATAAAAGACAATTGTTTTTTTCTTCTTAAAAAGGAACTCCTTTTACCATGGGTTTGAAGTGATTACATTGCTAGCATTAGATGCTAGAAGACAAGGGCACATTTTTTATAATAAATTATGTATCCCTGTTTATTTCAGCCATCATGATTATAATCAACTTAACATTGCCATTTCCATTCTCAAATTATATATTTTTATTCTATTTTTGACAGCTTCCTGTTATATGCACAACACCCGTCTCTTAATCCAGGCGTAACAATTAATTTGGAAACATTCAGCTAAGAAGTTGTGGGTGAGAGAGAATTATATTCTGGATGTAATCCAGGACGTGCACTTCAGAGGAAGCCCCAACTGCAAGAATAAACCAGTTGCGCAAGCAAGCCAGCCCATGAGGGGCAAAACATGTCTTTAGAAGATTTGAACCTTGGTGGGAGAATATCACCACCACTGCGTAACCATCAAACCAAGATCCCATTGACAACTCATTGAATATAAATGAGCATCACAGTTAGAATATTATCTACTTTCACTATCACATGAAAAGCTCAAAGCATAGCACAACACCTTGCAAAGTAGACATATAAATGTAAATGAAAAGTACATACATCATCAATAAGGGTACCAACTAAAAGAGTCAAATCCTAAAACTAATATTTTCAACTAGCTATATATCTTTCACGACACAATTAGGAATTCAATAATTATTATGTAGATAGTAGCTAAATTCGTCGGCATTAAGAACCTTGTTTCTCAGATTCTACTATTGTTTAATTTTTTATTTATAAAAATTTTCATTGAACTATCAATTGTCTAGAGATCTGCATTTTCTTTATAGTTTTCTACACAACTTCCATATTGTGTGTGAATCACATGGTGCAACAAAAAGAATATAGAGAGCAGAATACTATCTTCCCTAGTGAATATGATTTGGTTGAGACATGCTACCTCCAACAACGATAACTTTTTTCATATGACAGGCACAAGTTAATTCACCCATCCCACACTAGAAGATATTGTATCACAGACATTTATGGCAGGCACCAAATAGTCAAGATATCCTTCAGAGACTTGATCATGGGAAAAAGTAGTATATAACAATGGACACAACTTACATGCAGACAATCAAGAGCAGGTTCAACGAGCTTTGGATTCTTTGTCTCAAATGCAAGCCTGAGTGGTTGAAGGACAAGCTCTGCCTCTGGACCTTCTAATGTATGACCAGCAGTCGAAAGTGTTGCTGAAATTGCTTCACTTGTACTCAACTTTTGGGTCCGGTGATCCTGTCCAGTAACAGAGGATGAGCTTGATTGAGAAGCTGTGGTATCTGCTTCCTCTTGTGTTGCATTTTCTCCATCCTTTGTATACAATCTGCGAGAAGCATACAAAAAGTTGATACATTCATCAATTAAAATAAGAACCATTGTTCTCATGTGTTAGGACTTAAATTTTGAAGTTCAAATTACACTGCCCCCATTTTTCCCATCTAGAATTATTGAGCATATCATGCAGTTACTCACATTCAAAAATGACAAGTTACAGAATTACTATCAAAAAGGAGACAGCAGTATCAAGTAGCAACTGACATTGGAACGGTGGATCCCAAGTATGGCACAAGGATACGACCTTGTTAGAAACACAGTTAAAGAACTAGGATTAGATGGTATATGGCAACATAAATACTGGAGATAAGCACAGCTGCATTTGGAACAGTGGCAGCTACAATCAAACCTAAATCAGTTTTCAGTTAAATCTCTAGCTGCACCTTTCCACCATGTCATTCATTCTAAATTGCCATGTATGGAGACATAATTACAAGTTAGAACTCCCTTCTTGGAAGGACAAACAGTTCAACAGCAATGTTCAACATAACTGCCGCAAACTTACCATAGAGGATTAAGCCTTGTCCTTGTCAAAGCTAGCATAGTGCCAGTATTATTATTGATTACAACCCTTCTGATTCAAAAACGTTGCCAGTAGGCTAGTTGCATGGCCCATAATTAAGCCAAGCCATAGTTTGTTTAACCCAATGTAATCACCTCAAAGTGTGGAAGTATATAACAAAATAACTTAAGTAAAAATGGAAACCTTTACAGTAGTCTCTTTGGATTCTTTGATAAGCTAAATTCTGTCCAAAGTGGAAAAACAACAAAAAAAGAAACACCTAGTTAGCAAAACATTAAAAATATATCCCCTGTATGTGCTTGTAGATCGCATAATATTTACAAAAGATTGAAAAAAAATAGAGTTTCATTGTCCCCATGTTCCTGTTATTACGTCATGGTCATATTTTCACCTTTTGGGGAGCCAAAGTCCACTTTCCTGTCTTGTACATAAAGTTTAAACAGGCACTTATTAGCTGAGACTACTTGTTTAATCTGTTCCTTGCAAGAGAATTTCACCTAATCGTTTACCCAGGTGCAATTCACCATCATGTCCACATCTGAACTAGTACAAGCACCTCTTATTTCCACCATCAATTTCTCTCCTGGCTAGGAGATAAAAATTCTAAAATTGAGCCTTTGCTGAAATCAAGTATAAATTTACAGGCACAAGAATGTAAAATCAAAAGAGACTGCCTAGTTCTCTCCCATATTTAAATTTCCTTCCAAATCTATGAAAATCACAAATAGAAACATTAAATAAAATATCTCAAAAAACAGTCACAAAAACAGGGATGTATGATATCAAAATAATGAAAACGAAGAATCCTAGCCAGGCTTATATACCATCGGCTGCTTGATATATGACCATAGGTATATGTTACTCTTGTTGTGAACACCAAAACGCTAGACATTTCGCTATTTGTGGCATTCTCTCTTACACCAGCAGGACTATTACTAGCATCATTGTTTGCCTTTACTGTCTGTTGTTGGGCAAATTTGGTATTGTGATCTACCCAGTTTTGGGCTTGTTAGTGGTGAATACTTAGCAGCCTGCTTTTCTCATTTAAAATGCCCATGACATACATTATTCTTTTATATTAATATTCAAAGCAAGCATTCCATTTATAACACGAAACTAAGAGTACTCCTTTTCCTCAAATGAGCATGTCAGCAACTAAATCCTTTCAAAATATGTTCAATCATCTCTTGGTGTCAATTCCAAAGGTCCACATTAGACAGATAAGCAAGTAAATCATTTTTTTAATTCTAAATTTTAGAAAAGGCTGTATACTACTATAATGATTTTATTTCTGAATTTTACGTCTACCCTATAGATTAAATAGGAAGCATATTTTTCTCATAATTGAACAAAAATGGATTATAAAATGTTATATTGCATGCTGTGACCGTGATATTATAGAAAGCAAATCATTGATACAACTTTATAACATAATTCACATCTTCTAAACTTAAGAATTGAACACATGCCTAAATATTAATATCTTACATTTGAAACATGAAATGATAACCTGAAGCAAAATTTTGTGCGCCATATTTATTAGAACATAAGATATTATTACAAAAAAGGTGGAGGCAGTGGAACTCAAGTTGGTACCAAAGCAGGCCATTTCACTTTTGCTGTGCATTATCAAAAAAGAGAAGGGAAAAAATAGGGTTACAACTTGCAATATATAGAGCATTTTCTAAAACATTTTTAGCAAAATCTTCAAAAACCAACTGCAAATCTAGATTCAACTCCAAAAAAATACATCGTTCTGAGAAAAATCAACCAAATCCGAGGTTGGATATGGAAATCAAAATTTCACAAACCACTATTTTAGGTGTGCTGCTGCTATTGAGAATAGGGTCTCACCAAATGTTTTATGTAACTTTTCTAGTAGAATCCTCGAAAAACAAACTGCAGATCCAGATTCTACTCCAAAAACTGCAGATTGAATATCCTTTAACTTTTAGGATTCTTCTGCTACATCAGTGGCTATTAAATCTAGTTTCTCAACTACTTATCGGAAGATCATAGGATTGGTTTAGCCATTGCTAAATTTACCTTCTTAGTCTTTTATTTATCCTTGCACATATAAAGAATAAGTCGTGATAATTTCCCCAAATGGGGTGACAAGGAGAAGAGTGAAGGAAAGTGAGTTGTGTCAGTACTAGGGGACATGAAGAGCAATGGGAGCAGGGTTACATGCAGAGAATAAGGGTGAGGATTTGAAGAGCTTTGAGCCATTATATCTCAACAGTTCCATTTGATTCTTGATTTCCACCAACCCTGCCAAGGACAATGCAAAAAGATGCACATCATAGCCACCAGAGGTTCCAGCATAGCAACATTGATGAAGGATTTGGAGAAGATTATATGACCCTGCTGGGAAAGTTACTAACCAATTTGCC
This sequence comes from Pinus taeda, assembly GCA_000404065.3. Lineage (NCBI taxonomy): Eukaryota > Viridiplantae > Streptophyta > Pinopsida > Pinales > Pinaceae > Pinus > Pinus taeda. Next base: position 58,253 of record APFE030585502.1, on the reverse strand, counting down.
AAGCATAAAGTGAAAAAGCAAGGCTCTGTTGCGCATGAATTCTGGTCTCATCCTACCCATCAATAAGTCTGGACCCAGTACTCTAAATTCAGATCCTACTCCACTAGCCAATCAGACTCAAGCTTATGTGCAAGCTTGGGAAGACATGAAAATATGATGTGTAGAAAATTAATGATCTGCACCCTAACCCCAGTTTACAATTTTGCATGTGTTCATTTGACACAACCCACATGTTTTGTCATGCTGATATAAACTTCAGAATGCATTATTTGTAAACATTCACAGAGTAATTCTACAATTTAACACATTTCCTATCAGCCATAATTAATGCTAAATGTATGCAAGCATTCAAGCATGAGAGACACTTATTTTTCGTCAAGGTGACCCCAGCAAAACCCCACAGCCTTTTGGGGAAAACCAGTCTTCAAAGGATGATTTTATTGCTTGAGAAATTAGTCTAAAGTACATAAAAATTAACCACAGTATTTATCTCCCTTTAGCTGAAGTATTAAATGCAAATCTGGAAATTTGTGCCCACTGATAATTTTCAGATTTTACAAATTTTGTTGCCCAGAATTTTCTGCACTTTTCCACAGTTCAGCTCCTCGATTTTTGTGCAAGAATCTGCCTCAAAATCTGTGCTAAAACAGCCTTGATTTCTGTGCCTGTAACAGCCTCCAAATCTGTGCAAATACAGCCTCAAAATCTGTGCAAAAAAGGCTGACTATATCTCCAAGAAATTCATGCCAAACAGCAGCTGGAAACCTCCTCGATTTTCGAGCTGCCTAGAGCAGACATCCCAAAATTTATGCCTCGAATTTCAAGCCTGTTCTGAACTGATTCCTCCTCTAAATGTGTGCTCAGAACCTCCTTGAAAATCGTGCCCAACTCCTCAATTTTCAAGCTGCTGTCCTTCAAACTTCATGCTGCATCCTCCTTGAAATGTGTGCATCAGTTTGTACAGTTTCCCCCTTGGGATTCGAGCCTATGGCTGCCTCCCTACTAGCAAATCGAACTCTTCTTCTCTTGCAGCTAATTCTCCTTGAAGACCTCCTTTCCTTTTCTCCTCTTCTTCTCTCAAGTGTGAAGTGAGGAATGAGCCTCCCTTTTCTCCTTTTGTCTTTTGGAAAAGATTGAATCCCTAACCCTAGGATTCAATGGTTGAGATATAGTCTACAAATCTCAAGATGTGTGGTTGAGATCTCTTTTCCCAAATGAACCCACTCATACATATGTTTCACTTTTATGTCATCATACCATCATCCCATGAATTCGACAAAATTGGAATTCTTGATGAAACACTTGCTTTTCCTCATGATCAGTGAACCTTTCAATGAAGATTCCATCAGAGAATCTTGAGGATCTTATAGTATTCCCATCAGCAGATGTTTCCTTTTGACAGATGTATGATGAACCTTGTACTAGATGACCTTGCCACTTATGTTCCCAATGAGATTCCCAAGACCTATATCCTTGACTTCCAAACCCTCTTTCGTGCTTCTCTATGATGATGTCCCAAGCTCTTGCCTTCAATGATACTATGATGCCTTGATGCATCCCATTTAGTGAATTGTGCTAACCATATCTTACAATAGAAGACTTAGGAATTTTAGAAGAACTTAGGTGAGGAAGACTATCCCAGTAATAGAGATCTCTTACTTCCTCTTTCTTGAACGACTTCTTTTCAACTTCCTCTACTTTGGCGATTTGGGCTTCTTCTCTTCCTCTTTTGTTGTCCTTCTTAACCTTAGGACAATCTCTTTTGTAGTGCCCACACATAGCATTGAATCTTAGATACGTCCCTTTTCTTTTTCCAAGAACCAGACTTTCCAAATTTTCCTTTTCTCTTGTTATTGTAGCATAAGCTTGACTTTGCTCACCTGCTCCCATGTCAAATTTGGCCTTTAGTCTAGATTCTTCAATCTTGCATAGTAACCATAGATCCTGGAATGGAGTAGCTTCTTTCTTCCCATAAATACTTGATGTAAAGTTATCCCACTCCTCCGGTAGTGCATTTAATACAATTGTAGTCATTTCACTATCAGGCATGACTTCTCCCAAATCTTGTAGTTGATCCCGGATCTCAGATATCCTCATAAAGTATGAGGCTATTCCATCTTCCCTAAACATCTTCAACTTGTAGAGTTCTTGCAAGTTGAGTTCTTGCCTTAATGAGCTGACTTCTCCAGTAGTGCTTACGGAATATAACTCTACCAGTTTGTCATAGATTTCTTTCGAAGTTTCGAGTTTAGATAGATATGGGATGAGGGGATACTTGATTGATTCTATGAGAACCCTTTGAGCCCTGACTTCCCCTTTCATATACTTGGCAAGAGCTTGAGCATCTTCCTCTCCTGGTTTTGTGATAGATCCTTTGACATGTTCCATCACCTCATTTTCAATGAGATTTGGATCTGTCCTTTTCTCCCATGCAAGATAGTTTGAAGCCCCAACCAATTTGTTGTTTTCCTTGCAAAAAGACATTTTGACATATTCAGATGTAGACATAAATATACTTACTTGATAGGATGCTCCTTCATCTTGCTACTTTCTTGATGTTGATGATGATATAGAGGATATAAAACTTCTCCTTAATGAAGGTAGTTTTCTTCAAGAATGATCCTTGATCCCACAGAGAGTGAGATGACACCACCTTTTTGATCTAGCTTTCTTTGGATGAATAGTCTTCAAAAACTTTAACTTGAGTAGATGTAGGCTTTTGGCCTTCTCCCTCTTGATGATGACCCCAATACTTCTTTGTAGACTTCTTTGATATAGGATTATGATGCTTCCTTTGACTTCAAGATGATCTTCGCTTTGATGCCTTCCTTGAAATTTGATCCTTGACTTTCCCTTGATAAGATGCCCTTCCTTTACTTAGTTACCTTAGCTCTGATTCCATGCTGAGAAATCTAGGGCATAGTATTATGTGATTTCTCTTCTATTAGTAACTGCTTGTGAGTACTTTTTACTTCTTTAGATTAGGATCTTCTTTTACATAGGTTATGAGTGTTCTTCTTCATCAAACAGCTACCAATGCATAAACCATAAAGAGACAGTTATTCGCCAAGGCCAAAACCTCTCCCACTTGAGAGGAAAACCCGCACAAATTCTTCTTCTTACAGAGACTTCAATTGACGAATACCAAGACCAAGACCCTTGACCTATTTGCCACTCCAAGGCCAAGACACAAATCCTCCTTGATGAGATTCTTCCTGCAATGATCAAACCTCTGCTTCTTCGCCCTTCTTGGCTACTCTTCAGAATTTCAGTCCCTTGGTTTAGCACTGCACTCCTTTGTTCTAGTTCAGAAACCCAGGCACATTAGCTTTGACCAACTATTAACTTATATCTTCTTCGCTCTAGAAGGAGACTTCCTCCTTTTAACTCAGCTCTCTTTTACTTGTCCTTCACTCAACTTGATTACCTTTTGATAGTTGTAACCTTCTCGACCTCCTTGTTGCAATAGATAGATATGTACCTTAGCGTGTGTGGAGATCCTTAGACCAAAAGAAACCCAAAAAAATGTTGGAACACTTCATAACTTCTTCCTCTCTCCTCGTTGGTTCTTAGGCTCCTTCTTTGTCACCTTCGCACTGCTTAACTTTAGACTTGTTGTACCTCGCACTTTAGACTATGATGTCTGAAAATCTGCCTCTAAAATGATGTCGAACACTCCTATTTATAGTGATTGGAGCCTATAACAAGCCGACTTGACTTGGGTGTGAGCCGACATGTCACTTGAGGAAATTATTTAATCCATTTTGAAGCTGACATGAAAGAGTTGATTGTGCTTGGTCTTAAAGGACCTACGAACTGATTTAATGACTCATACACAATGTAACATACCCAAGAAAGGTCCTTCATACATGACATAGGCTTAATTTGACTTTTATGACTAGATGACAAATCCTAAAGGCTCATAATGGGAGCCATCACTAAAATAAAATTCCTTGCTCATGAAACCCATGAGACAAGCATTACAATAATAATTTTATTTTTATTTTTTTCATCGATTACATAAAATCACAATTACACATGTCATTATGAAGACCGAACCTAGTTACATTTTCAATAGTTCTTATATCCAAAATCCCCACAAATATACCCACAGGTTGTCCCAACAACCTGTATGACTCCCCCTGCTGAATCCCAAGTACTACAGTTGCATCCAAAGTCACTCCCTCTGAATATAGAAGCACATGTCCATCCTGAAACAAAACTCTATATCCAGCTACTAGCATCCTCCAAGGTTGATACCGCGTAGTGTTTTAAAAATCGGTCGGTCTATATCGGTAATCGATCAAACCTGCCAGTTAGCAAGCCCACCAGGTAAAACCGGCTTAAAAACCTGGTTTACTTCCTCATTTCGCCATTTTTTCGCCCTAACCCGCTGATTTAGGACGAAACCGACTAGTTTGTGGTCAAACCGGCCGGTTTTGTCCTAAACCAGCTGGTTTTGTCCTAAGCCGGTTGGTTTATTGCCAAGGCAACTATAACAGCCACAAAATACATTTTTGTGAGTTTTGACTCTGTTTTGAGGAAAATTTGGGGTTGTTTTTCTCCAAAAATATTCCCTCTAAGAAAAACATGCCTACCCTCGCATTGTCCTAACACATCTCAACCCTAACAATGTTGGGAATTAATAGTAATGTTAAATTCTTGAAGTAAAAGTGACATTTTCTTTAATTTTCATTTTCATCCTTTTACTTAAATTTTTAACATTACCATGAAATGACTTAGGATGTTTGAGAGTGGTTTCGACCTCATTGGATTTCATATGGAGAAACTAGAATTTTAGATTTCACTCAAAATTCAGTACACTTAGTGGTTTTCAGGATTTCATGGTTTGGGTGTTTGCGTTGTTTCCATTTGATTCTATCATGCAAGAGGGTATGAGATTGGCATTTGATCAAGAGCATGAAGCCCTTTAGGAACCTTGATCGTGGTGGCATTGATTGTTGAACTTTGTTGATGTTGGTGGTACTGATTGTTGAACTCCTCTACCATGGCCTTAACGAATGCACCCTTCACTCAAAGGAAAACAACTTGTTAGGCATGCTAATCTTTTTCTACCACATTATAAGGTTTAGGAGATGAACCCTTCACTCAAACCAAAATCATTGGCTAGGCATGTTAAACCTTTTCAATTTCTATCATGTTATAAGGTTGAGCAATCCAAGTCTGAAGACTTTGAGCTAGATGATGTTCATGTATCTCTTGTTGATGATGTTTATGTATTTCTAGTAGCATTGAATCAATGATGAGTTTCATGAGTGACCCATGTTGATCAGTGATTTGTAGTTTTGATGTCTATTTTTGCTACTACTACTAAAGTTGTAGAGGAGTTTTAGGAGTCCTCAAACTCAGAGGCATCTTATTTATGTAACTCATGTTGATGATCTCTTGTCTAACAGTGGTGATGAGTTTGATCATGATGAGGAGTGATCATGTTGTTGATCATTGATATATAGACTTGTTGTAGTTCAGTGACCCCATAGCTTAGAGCATTGTTTTCGAACTCTAGAGGCCATTCAAAGCCTCATTGATTATGTATTTTGTTGCGGATATGTATTGCACTCGATGCCATTTTGATATATTCACCTCTCATAGTATATAGACGATAAAATCTTGCATATTTTGTTTCTATTAGCTTGGAATCATGGTTTTAAATCTTTAAATTAGTTTTTTTCATTAAAAATTAATTATTTAATGTATTTTTTAAGGCGGTTTGTTTAGACCTGACTAGTCCCAGTTCGAAACTCGGTTCATTAGGTGGACCAATCCGGTCACTGGTTCCAGTTTTTAAAACATTGATACCGAAAGCATGTGTACTATCAACCCTGGAACAAACAAAATCATTGTCACCTCCAGAAATCCTCATTACTCTAGCTGGAATCTAACACATGCAACCCCCTTCATTGCATGCATGGTACTAGTCCCACTAAACACACTACAGTCGAAGCCCATCTCTGAAATACTGCGGAACACTAACCTCATTCTCGTAATGTGACTAGATGTTCTACTATCCACTAGCCATAACCCACTATCCTCATACACAATAGTACTATAATCTGAAGTAAAGGCAACAAAAGAAAATATCTTCTCAAATTTCTCTGAAAAGTCATCAATCTTAGTGGGATGTTGATGCAACCACCTGATCCCCCTTCTTCTTTTATGGACACTAGCTCGCATAGTGACCAATCTTGTGACATGCAAAGCACTTTGCTCATGTCCTTCACAGAAGCAGATCCCCCACTTCCCTTTACTTTTTCCCTTTACAGCAAGAGTAAAATTCTCCTCATTATCCCCAATTTTGGAACGCCTCCTTGTCTCTTCCTATACGAAATCATCCCACAATCCATCCCAACTAGGAAAATTTTCTCATGCATCGATCCCATCAACAAAGACATCCCATTTCGGAGGAAAGCCACTCAAGATTGATCTGAACAAATCTTCAGTATCAATAGTTTCCCCCATTGTTGCCAAGTCATCTCTAATCTGAGTGATCCTGGTTAGGTATGATGCAACTGGGTTAGTTTCAGACATCTTGGCGTTTATCAGTTTGTCCTTCAACACTATCTTTTTGTTTTGGTTTGTACTCTGGTACAACCAATGTTTTAAAACTCTGACTCGGCCAAGGGTCGACTCCGACTCCAACTACGACTCGGTATCGACTCAGTCGGCTCGATTTCAATGACTCGTTCATTGTAAAAAATACATTAAATATTTATTTTTAATAAATAAATAAAAACAAAAAACAAAAACAAAACAAAACAAAACAAAAAACGAAAAACATAATTTTAAAGATTTTCATTCATGTTTCCAAACATACAGCATTAGAATGTAGATAAAATACAACATATGATCAAAGTAGGCTCATGAATATATCCATTATATCAAAATGGAACCCAGTGCATTGTCCAATACATACATGATGATGATATAGAGAAAAAAACAAAAACACATAACCAAGGAGGCTAGAAATGGTGTTATCCTCCAAAATAGATTGTAAGTCATCAAGGAACTGATACATGGGTCCAAGAGTGTTCCTCACTCCAAGAAAGTCCCAAAGTGCATGTGTACATCTTCAAAAGGTGCATCCTCCACCATGATGTCATCTAGGAGAGACCCTATGTCACCCTTTTCAAGCATGTGAGTGACATGGCACCCCTAAGGGTAAGCATTGGCATCAAAGAGTGATGTGCTAGCCCTCCTAAGTCATCTCAATGATAACCATCCTCATCTGTGCTTTGGAAGAAGGCACCATCCACCAAAACAGGGTCAAGGCAAGCCAGGGGGCATCTTCAGTCCATTTAGGCATATCGTCAAATAGTCCAACATCCAAGCTTTTAAGTTTAGTGTTTTAGCATTTGGAGGCTCATCAAGGGGTGTAGCATCACGTGGAATCAACTCAAGGCTTGATGCTCATCTTTGGAGGGCCAAGGTTGAGGCCACAAAGTTAGGTTTGCTTTCAGAAAGGGGCAAAGAACCTATTGGAAGGTTTTGAAAAAGAATGAAGTTATCCCTTAAGGAATCTCTACAACATATGTGGTACCACCTAAACAAACCTCTAAAGATCAAGCAAGATAAACTTATTTAGGGACAAAAAACCATTAAAGTATCATAGTGAAAACTTTGGAGTCCCCAAAAAGAAAAAAATAAAATAAAAAAATTGATGTTTTTTAGTTCATGAGCCGCTGTCATCCAACCCAGCTGAGTAGGCTCAAACTCGACCGAGCCGACAGGGTTATTACCGAGCCAACCGAGTTGTTAGACAACTCGGCCAGCTCGATAATAACTCGGTTGGCCGAACCGGTTCACTGGCCGAGTCGACTTGGTGAGGCTTTGACTCGGACCAACTCAGCAGAGTCGGTTCCGAGCCGGCCGAATCTTGGCCTTCACATTCATCTTATTAAACTCATCCAATTGAGTATGATTTGTGGAAATTTGGATGGCCTTCTCCATGATGTCCCACAACTCCTACTCCTCAAATAACAGAACAATCCACTCCTTCCATGGGCTGAAATTTCCTGCCCCATCTAACCAATCCTCGTAACGTAACCCATTAATCATCTCAAACCCCACTGACCAACAGTAATTTTTAATAATTAATTATTTGGCTAACCAGTTACCTCACTCGGGGCTACAACCAAGTTGCCTGGAAACCCTACTGTGATTTGATCTTCGTTTCTCTATAGTCGATGTTTGTTGAGATTCTTTGTACACGGTTTGCAGCTAACTATGGCAACTATGCACGCACAATAACATCATGTCTAAGTGGTTGTTCCTCGATCATGTTCGTAGTTGTATCTCTACTAACACCCTCGTAGCATCTATTTGTTGTTCTACTACAGATTGCAATGATTGTTCCTCTTGGTAGCTGAAACTAGCGCCCTTGTCCCCTAGCGCTCAGTTCGACACTCTCCGCATGAACTTTCACAACTATGTCGTCAGTCGATGAGTTGGCTGCCAACTACCCCAGCAGTTGGCTAGCCCGACTGTCGGCCATAACCATAGGCCCCCTTTTCCGTTTCTTATTTTTATTTTTTTTCTTTTGAAAAAACAAAAACGAGACCCTCAGTTTCTTCTTTGCCCCTTTTATTTGAATCTTTTTACTTCTTTCGACTAAAAACAATTCTCGCTTGTAAAAAAATCGTCTCAGCCCCTAAAAAAATTATCGTTCATATGATCCCAACCAACTTGGCTCCAGCGATCCGATACAAACCAACACCTATAATTCCGAGATCAATTCAAAGTTGGGGCTGTGATACCATGTTAGACTTCCCGAACCCAACACCTGTTATTCAGTTCACAGCAATTATTAACTGAATGAATACACGGCTAAGTTCCTAACCAAGATATTTAGCAGAAGCAAATATTACTCGATTTGAATCACATACACATAAACAAATTTATGCCCAATCAACAATTCATCATTAATAAATTAATCACAGAATGTACTTACGCTCTTGTCTTAGGATAATGGCCCAAACGAGAAAATATAAATTACAAAACTAATTGCCAGCCTCTGCACTCTCTTGGACCCAACACACACTCATTAAGAAGCCTCTCTCAACCTCAACACTTAGGCTCAATTTATAACTTTCCTAAGCTAAGATTGACAGCGAAAATTAACTCGTCAAGTTAACTGAAGATAAGTGACTTTACTTTAGTTAACTATCTTATCTTTAGCTTTCTCTACTTTAACTCAAGTACAAGTCATAAATTTAGTTTGCTTTACATGCACATCTCATCCATGTCACATGCAACACATTCGCATGCATGCAACTCACTTGCACATCTCATCCATGTCACATGCAACACATTCGCATGCATGCAATTCACTTGCACACTCTGCATGTTGCATGCAAAAGCAACTAAAGAGGCAAATCAAGGTCCTTCTAGTCAAGACACAAGACTAGAAGTACCTTTTGAGCTACAAAACTCAACATTACCATTCTGACTAGAGTTTCTTTAATCAATCAAACAAATTATATGACTACAATACATATTCATTCATTTAACAGATGATATCGCTGAGTAGCATGGAGATGTTCAACGGCAATAAATATCTTTACTAAGAATATGACTTCCTCAATAACACAATAAGATGAGCCTAACTATCCATAAACAATAATTCACTAGAGTTGTAATTCAATAAAACAGTATTCCAATAACATTGTTTGATTCTTTGTGCTATGGTACTATGCTAATCTATTATCTAATGTTGTTTTGATCTTACAGCAATAGAAAACTGTGTTGCCTTGGAAAATCTGGAAATGTAATTTTAGATAAGCCCTACGAAATAGCCGCAAACCCCTTTTTGAAGCCCTATCCACAGAGATGCCTTGGACTACGTTTGTCTCAGTGCCCAAACCATACCTCAAGGCGTCCTTTGCAACGAATTTTGTTCAAAGAACCCCACCGCAATTCAAACACAGTTTTATCATACAAGCAGTCTAGAGATGGGGTTGTTGATGCCCTCAGGATTTCGCTAAGACAGAACAAATGGTGAATTTCTATTCAATGTTCCTGGTTGCCTCAAAAATACCAAGCTATCATACCTACAAACCGAAAATCAAAATACCTTTTGTTATCATATGTTGCTCTTGTAGAATATCTGCAGACCAACACTAATCCAAGATGGGCCTCGCCATAGAGATTTGGTGAATAATGGACCACAAAGTGTCACAGAAGAGACCTCTCTTCCTGATAGAGAACTTGGGTTGTTATAGAATGCAAGTTAATCCCCCCTTCCCGACATTGTTTGTCCTCAAGCAGTGGCATGTTTGGGTGCTGCAAAACCTTCCCTCCTATATTCAAGAAGGAGAACCTCTCTTCATTGAACATCTTTGACTTCTGAGTTTCCAAGAGACAATTATGATCGGATGGCACATGTAAACCACCATCATCTTCTATCATTATACTAATAGATTCCTTGAGCAGGAAAAATCCTAATATTTTGCAATTCCACCCTTCTTTCACTTGGTTAATATCTTCCCTTCCTCTCAAATTCAATAAAATTTCATCCTTATCTGCTTTCTCCCAACGTTTATGAATGCCTTCACTTGGATAGAGAAAATCAAGTTCAACAACTTGATTTGAGAACCCTGCATTCTGAGACATGACCATAACTCATCAACTCCCAGCAGTTGTTATCGATGTGACATAAAATCCCTCCTTCCACATTTTTTGATCCATTTGAACAGAAAAAAATCGTTGGCTTTATAGGACTGTTGAGTATAAGGGCGTTCCCTTGTACATGACAACCAAAGAACTACCATTTATAGCACCAACAATGGCATTGATATGGTAAGTTTTTTGCCACTATACCATAAGGGGTCTAAAACCATCATAGCCTCAGCTAAAGTAAACAGAGATATATGATCCAAATCGATGATGCCAAAATGATTGCAACTCTCCTCCATTTATAGATTTTTTCATGGGGTTCACTCTAATGTGAGGGGTTGCAAGTGTAACCCTCAATTTGGGATTTTTGCCTCAAACAACCCAAAATTTACTCAATGTTGCCCCAAACATTGGATAATTGGGTCTTCCCCCCATTATCAAGACAATAACCTATGGGGTTGGATAGGCTGCTTAGTCCTCTCGTGAGTAATTAATCAATTGGAGAGATTACACTATCAAACCAATTTGTTCCATAACATGCAACTAAGATCCCACAAAACACAACTTGAAAAAAAAAAACAATAAATTATGAGTTGTGCATACTAATATTCAACCCTAGGGCCTCACTAATGCTATGCAATCATCCTTTTACTTATATTTTTAACGTTAACATTAATTGTTTCAGGATGTTTGAGAGTGGCCCCAACCTCATTGGATTTCATATGGAGAATGTGGAATTTTAGATCCCACTCAAAATCCATTAGACTTAACAATTTTCAAGATATGGTGATTGGGGGGATTGCAATGTTTCCATTAGATTTTGTCATATATGAGGGTTGGGAAATAGCATTTAATCAAGAGCACCAAGCCCTCCATGTACCTCGATGTTGATAGAATTAATTGTTGAACTCCTTTGTCATGACATGTTAAGCTTTTCTATCTTATTTTAATGCTTGGAGGGTGATATTGACGATGAGAGTCCCAACATAGGCAATGATTTTGATGATATGTAAGTAGTTGTTGTAGAATGTTTTATTTTTGGACCTTAGAGGCCATCCAAAGCCTCCTTGTCAATGTATTTTTGGTTCAGTGATGGATTGCACTCGATGCTATTTTGGTAACATGCACCTTTGATATATATACAAGACACTTTGCATATTTGTATAGAATGGTTCGGGTTATTATGGATGCACATGAATATATATGTTTTTTAATTTGTATATTCGTGTATTTTTTGTAGACTAGATTTTTTCTGATTCTGGTCCAATTCTCAGTTTTGGGATAAACCTTTTCAATGACCAAGTCGACCATAATGACCAATCCAATTCTGGTCCAATTCCCAGTTTTAGGGTTGGCCATTTCAATGACCAATCTGGTTTTGATAACAGTGGACGGTATGCAAAGATCTTTTAGTGATACAAGGAAAACTTCCTTCAACTTATTATGCCATATTACTCCCTATATGATGAATCTACATATCAAGGAGATTTACAAGAGGCATACAAGATATCCCAGCATTGTCCCAGTGTTTATTCCATAAAAACTCTTACTCTTTATGATGAATCTTATAGTGAGCAAAATGTTTTGATTTAAGAGGAAGAAGAAACCATTGAAGGAAACTATAGGCATGTGGTGAAAAGGAATTTTCCACGTGAATTCTTCATCAACAATACTCTCTCTAGTCTCACTACAAACCCTATACATCTATCTGGATAAAATTTATGATTTAGTGATTCCCAGTACCCTGGCTGACTTACTTGGAGTTGTATAACACTGTTGAGCATTCCCAACAAAGTACAATTAATGAGTTTGTTGAGTTCACCAAAGAAGACTATTCAGGACGCCTATATCCATTCAAGTGCATGCATCTAATAATATTGAAACAAAGGCTAAAGAAGCGTTGGCATAAGAAGATAGAAGGCAAAAGGCATGTTGTGTACCTAAACACAACATTTCTATGTATGCAAGTAAATATATATTTATAAGCCATATTGTATGCAATCCCATAGTATGTAGTCCTTTGATATTTGTACAAGGCCACTTCTATTAACAAGTCCTCAGATGCCCCTTGAAAGGCTGAGAAGGAAGCATAACCTGGCACCTTCGCACTAGAGTCAGGTAGCAAAAGTGATATCCACCTATATGAGCTACAATCGCCAGAGATAAAGCTAACCCAACATCATTGTTTAGGATGATGAGACAAACTTATCCAACTTTGTTAATCACGGAACTTACTATCCAAAAAGCTTAAGGAGTTTGGCCCAAGCAATCAAAAGTCAATTCCCAAATTGAATAGCTTTGGTGTGGTACATAGATTTAGAAGCAGTTTGATTTCGTGATAGAGTCAGAGAGCTTGCCTAAGCTTGGTGAATTTCTATCATGGGGTAAGGTAATTTTACCCTAGGGTTTGTTCTAACAGTAACTTCCTTTTTCTAATATCATGGATTCAGTGAATACGATCCCAATGCTAGAGTAATATATTAGTTCAATATTCTTATAAACAGTACAAATAATTTGGAAAAATATACTTCAATCATGCATTAGTTCCATTGCTATAATGGAGAATCCATAGTGACTATGTATACGTAATTCAACACTAACCCAGCATATGAATCCTCAATAACCATGCATATGCAAACCACAGCCTTTGATGAAACAATGAGAAAAGGTCGTCCATATATTCAAGTTGGATAAGTGTAAACGCCTAACTGGTAACTATGACTGCAACAATCAACTATTAATTAATTAAACCTTTAGACCTCTGTCATAATGTAGCTCAATTTGTTGTGTCCACACTCTGCATCCTTTGCACATGTCCAGAGGTCAACTCGACGAATATTTGTTTATGAGACCCAATACCTTCTATGATGATTTCAGTGTTTCGATCAATGTTGAGGCTACTAATGAAGGGTAGAATTGGGGAACAACACTGAATTACAAATACGAACCCTCATTGGTCAATATGCTCTTCCAAGTGTGGATGGCTTCGGTGCTTCACAGATCCGCATTCATGCTACCACAGGCTCCCAACTCCAAACTAGCAATTGCAAGTTAAGCCACCAGATTCCACTTGCTCTAGAAAGAGATTTTAGTCACGCCCATAAAATAGATTTTAATTGTCACTGTAATTTCGTTAATCAAGACAGACCCTGCTACAAGACTACGGCTCAATTTTGTTCAGTACTTCAGAGACCTTCATGGGCAATGCTTCCTTCATAAATAATCTTGCTTCAATTCTCCCTTCGTAGACCTATGCCAAAACAATTAAAACCCAACAAAAAGTCATTGTTGACCATGGGTGACACCTTTGTGCCAAACCTAGAAGATCTTGTGTTCCTCACTGCCTTAGACAAGAATTTTAGTGTCAAAATAGAAATCGGACTTCACAGAATTTCGATGCCAAACAAGGATCAAGGCATTAGAGAACTCATTGCTCAAACAAAGATAGCCACCACAGAAATTTGTTGCCCAAACAGATATTGATTATTAGAGCTTTCCTATGCTAGAACAGAAGAAGAGAAATAGAAAATGTGTTAGCTAGCGTGGAATCTCAAGAAACAAATGAATTGATTCACACTTTATGCCCAAAATGAATTCATCCCTCTCATATTTATAGATTTCCTAGAGGGGCCTCTTCTTTCAAAATGATTGAATAAACTTTACTCCAAGCCCCAATTTTTGGGTTTCTTCGCGCCCAACTTCCTCAAAACTTGCCCAACAGTATGGAATTTTTGGATTTTTCCCTTTATGGAGGACTATAGCCTATGGGGATTGATAGGCTACTTCGTCCTATTTGTCCTCAATTAGTAGAGGAAGTTACACTTTCGCAAGATAGAGTTAGAGAATAGTGTTTAGCCCTGAAATGGAATTTTCTCTACCCAAACTACTATCTGACGGTCCAGATAAGAGGATAGGTAGCGTCAAAAGACAAGTGGGAAATAACCAAATGAGATCAAAAGAGTCAGATCAATAAAACTAAGATAGATACAATAGCCATAGATTATCATCTCTATCACTCTTGGACTATTAGGAAGTAAGTGGAGTTCTTCGAAGCTCACATCAAGGACAAATGAGCTCCAACTCTAGACCATGAGGTTGACGAGAAGGTAGGTCAAGTCATCCCTGATCCTCCACTCCAAATGAAGACACTCCAAAAATGTCAAAATTGTTGACCCCTATTAGCAAGTGAAAGTGAAGGTATCTTTTATAAGGGATGGAGCCAATCAATTTCTAGAAAAACTTGAATAGAGGGAAACTAAATATGATGCTTTAATCAATGTTGTTTTTAGCTCAAACGAGAAGGCTTTTCAAAAGAATATTGCAGCCAAAGATGTTACAAAAGGGGAGGGTGTATCTTTTGTTGTCACAGAAATGGAGGCAACAACAAACCCTTCAAACTCTATCCATCTAAATACTAAAGCTAAGAAACTAGATGCCAGGAAAGATCTCTTTTCATTTCTATGAAAAAATATGTTTTAGTTCTTTACTTCTGGGTTTCCATCATTGCTAGATTCTAGACTCTTAGTATAACTATCTTTTGGAGATTAAGAGCTATTAGCTTTCTCGATCATGAAGGGCTTTGCGCCCAAGTTTTGTTTAAAACTATGCTTCTTTCCTACCCTTAGTTGATTTGTGTTAATTTTAGGTTAACATGCTCTTGGCTTAGGATAGTTACTTCAATAATCAATATTAACCCAATTTCAAATCCATTAGCAATCACATGAATCATCATTATATTGATGACAACTGAAGAAAGAACATGTGCAATAAATAACGAAAACAAGTAAATACAAGAGGATGTTAAGATATTCCGACACATAAGAAATAGTTAAGTATATCTTGGTCTAGTGTAGAGTTAGGTAAAGTGTTTCTTTACTATGTAATTTTATAACTTATAGTCCGACGGTCATGATATGTAATGATCCGACGGTTCATTCTCTCATCGGTATTACCGACACTTGATCCGTGGCTTAACACCCGATTGGTCCATGATCTTTATTTAAAGAGCATGGAGGGTCATTTGTAGGGTAACCGTTCATGAGAGAAGCTTATGTGAATTTTCATTTTTTTATTAATAAATTGCCTAAAGTGGCCTCGTTGGCTCAGGCCGTGGACTATTTCCCTCTTTGAGGGTTTTAACCACGTCAACAACACTAGTGTATTGATCTGTGATCTGTTTGTGAGCGGTGTCCTTTGGTGTTCTGTCTGAGGAACTTATGCTGTAAATTCTTACATGCTATCAGAACTATTTGAGGGCCGCAGCCGTTGGTGATCCAAATCTAAAGCCAATAGAACTGCATCCGACTGTCATTTCCTAGATCTACTGTTACTGACTGCTTTCGAGCCGAGAGGATTGCTCCATTGTGTTAGCAGCATTTGTCCCAGTGAGGAACCCCTTTCGTTTGACGCGAAAAGGTTTCCAGTAGCCCTAGCTACGTCATTTTTAAGATATGGAGGTATACAGTTTTTATTTGTAGTTTTTAGTTATTTTCTCAGTATTTATTTCGGTTTATTTAGCTTTTCATTTTTTCTATTACCGGATCTATACCTTTCATTTCTGTGTATGCTCTTTACCTCTGGACTCTGTGCGATCTAGGCAAATCAGAAACAGAAAGGAAGGATTTTTCTCATGCGTATGCTTTTTTCTGCCACGCCTTAGTGTGATCTCGGAAAATCAGAAACATAGAGGAAAATATTTAGTTTCCGGCTAAAGCTAACTTCAAGCCGTAAGGTTTGTTTTTTTTATGTCTATGTTGGGTTTTTTGTTTTTTGTTTTGTAGGCCAAAAAGAGCTTTCTGAAGTAAACACATACCCCAAAGCTTCAGTGACTAAAAAAAAAAAACCGTCCTCTTTTCCAAAAATTACTAACCTTTTAATCTAGCTCACTTGGTCCAAAGCTACTTTATGAGAATAGAGGTCTTGAGTTCAAGTCTTTCTTTTTGTTGAGCTAATTAGATTGAGTTTGGAAAGGGAGCGGATTTCTCTTAAATATAACATTATCATTCATTTCCGCACTTCGTCGGCATTTGCAACAACTTTTCTTCAAAAAGCCATAACTTCTTCATCCGGAAGTCGTTTTCAGATGCGTTTTTTTTAATCAGCGTAATTTTTCGAGATCTTTCCATTGGAACACTTAGTTCCAGCATCTATAGATTCAATTTCTGTTAAAATGGAAAGTCCATGCCAAGTTATTCTTGACAGCACCAACTACTTCCAATGGTGGTCCTACATTGTAGATTTACATAGAAGTAAAGGTCTTTACAGATTAGCCTCAGGCCAAGAAATCAAACCGAAAGATGAAGATAAGGCAGCCAAATGAGAAAATAGGGAAGATCAAGCACGTGGGTTGATAGGGATGTCTATTTCTCCAGACTTTAGATTCCATATCACAGAACTTGATACTCCTAATGAAGCAATGCAACAAATCACTAAAGTTTTTGGAATTAAAAATGAACTTAAAGTCCATCAACTCGAATATGAGTTGCTTACATTGGACCCCAATAATTTTTCTTCCATTGAAGATTTTTTGTCCAAGTTCAAGACCCTTAACCTTCTCTTGGAAGGTGTTAAGGTTAAGAAAGAAGATGGTAACCTTATCTATTCCATTCTTACTAAGTTGGGACCAGCCTACTCTGTGTTTGTTTCCACCTTCCATCCTACAAGAGAAGCCTTCATTTCTCAGGGACAAAACTACAAGTCCCCTTCATTTGATGCCTTTTGTGATTCTTTAATAAGAGAACAAGAAAAACTCTTACATCTTGGTCTTCTTAATCTTGGAAACTCTTCTAAGAAAGCCTTAGCCGCCCAGCAGCAACCAAATTCAAAGAATCCTAAGACGATGTATCCTAAAAAGAATGGTCCTAAACCAAACAAGGGTCCTAAGCCATTTCAGCCTCAAAATGAAAAATCATTTCAACAAAATCATAAGGCAAATGAAAACAAAGGGAAGAAGACTGATAGACATTACCACTTTTGTAATAGAGATGGCCACTTAGAATCCAAATGCTTTAAAAAGATGGAAGCCTTGGAAGCAGCAATGAAGAAGCATAACATCCATTTGGAGCACTCAACAACTTCAACTTCATCTTCAGGAATAGCACTTTCTGCACTAAATGTATCTTCTTCTTCTCATTCTCATGAGTGGTTCATTAATTCTAGTGCTTCTTATCACATGGCCAAAAACAAAGCCATGTTTTCTTCTTTAAATGATTGTAACACCAAAAATATATATGTTGGTGATGATAGGTCTCTTAGTGTTGTAGGCACTGGAACTGTTCATATAGACAATGGTCAATACAATGATGTATTATGTGTTCCAACCTTATCCTACAACCTTCTATCTGTATGTCAGATAACTCATTCAGGTGAAGGTAAAATCATTGAATTTTCACCTCACGATGTTGTAATTAAGGACCTAAGAGATCCTAGACAGCTTTTAGCTACTGGCATTGCTGATGATTCTACAAGGTTGTATAAGTTTAACAAAGTTGGGTCATAAAATCTTCCCTCGGTATTTGTTGCTCATAACGATGAAGTGAGCGAACTTTGGCACGAGCGATTTGGTCACTTAAACTATCGCTCCCTACGAGCCTAGTTCGGTGGATGTGCCGCCGCTCTCTATCCCTTCTACTTCTGAAAGTATTTCTTCTTCAGATGACGACAGCGAGGATGACAATTGTCCCCCACCTTCTTAGGATCCTCCTTCAGCTCCTCAGCTTCCAAAATGGGTCTTTGCTACTCGGGATGCAGCAAGTGCTCTTGTCGGTGATCCTACAGATCAGCGATGTACACGTTCTCGGTTTGATAGAGCTTCTTCTTTACCGGCTCAAGCCCCAACGAATTATGATCCTGACACCTTTGCAAAAGCTTCAGGCCATCCAGATTGGGACGCAGCAATGAATGAAGAATATCATTCATTGTTGGCAAATGATACATGGAATCTTGTTCCTCTTCCAAAGGGACAAAAACTTGTTAGATGCAAATGGGCTTACAGAACCAAGTATGGACCAAATGGAAAAGATAATAAACATAAAGCTCGTCTTGTTGCTAATTGTTTTTCACAAGTTGAAGGCATTCACTATACTGAAACCTTCTCCCCTGTTGCCAAAATGAACTCTATCCACTTTGTTCTTTCCCTTGCTGCCTCTTTCAAATGGGAAGTCCATCAGATGGATGTTAAATCTACCTTTTTGCATGGGGACGTGCATGAAGAAATCTATATGGTAC
Organism: Pinus taeda; assembly: GCA_000404065.3. NCBI lineage: Eukaryota > Viridiplantae > Streptophyta > Pinopsida > Pinales > Pinaceae > Pinus > Pinus taeda. The sequence continues at coordinate 39,395 of APFE030585502.1, read as the reverse complement.
AACCTAATGGCTTTATACAAACAAACTCCAACCTTGTATGTCGGCTTAAGAAATCCCTTTATGGTCTCAAGCAAGCCCCTCGGGATTGGTATGCCAAAAAGGATAGCTTTCTTTTAGAAACTGGATTTTCTAGGTGTCATTCTGACAATATTGTCTTACACCAAGAAAGTGGGCAAGTCTCGTATCATTCTTGTTCTTTATGTTGATGATCTTATCCTTACTAGTAGTGATCCCACCCTTATAAACCATGTGAAGTCCAGCCTTAAAAAGAAGTTTGAAATGACAGACTTGGGACACTTGCATTATTTTCTTGGTCTTCAAGTCTTGCAATCGAAGGAAGGTATTTCCCTTTCCCATTCCAAGTATGCATGTGATCTTCTACGCCATTTTCACATGGAACATTGTAAGCTAGCCCCTTCTCCCTTTCAATCTGGAGCCAAACTTTCAGTCACTTGTACTTCCCTTGAAGTTGATGCTACCTTATACCATCAACTAGTAGGAAAACTTTTGTATCTAACCCATACTCGCCTGACCTTTCCTTTGTTGTTGGCTTTATTGTGCAGTTTATGCAAAACCCACATGAAAGTCATTGGAAAGCAGCTAAAAGAATACTTCATTATGTTCAAGTTACAGTTCAGTTTGGGATTCATTACAGTGCAGAAGCATCTCCTCTATTGGTTGGTTACAATGATTCTGATTGGGCTGGTGACCCTGATGGTCGGAAGTCTATTGCAAGTTGTGTTCACTCTTGGTTCAGGACCTATTACATGGGCTTGCAAGAAACAAAGTGCCATTTCTCTTTCTTCAGCAAAAGCAAAGTATCGTGGTGTCGTAGAAGCTAGTAAGGAAGCCCTGTGGCTTTGTCAAATCCTACCAGAGTTTGGCTTTCAACAGCAACATCCGACTACACTTTGGTGTGATAATCAAAGTGCCATTCAACTATGTAAAGATCCAGTCCAACATCAGCGCAGCAAACACATTGAACTGCACATGCACTTCATCAGAAAGCTCATTCATGACCATGTTCTTGAAGTGCAATATTGTTCAATAAATGATCAAGTTGCAGACATCTTTCCAAAGGCTCTCACAAAGGCGAAGTTTACTAAACTTCAATTTATGGTTGGAGCTCAGGAAGTTGTCACTAAGGGGGGATAGGCTCTAATGCCTCCTTCCTTCTCCCATTGTGTCATATTTGTTCATCCTTCAATCCTATCCCAATTTGTTGTTAAAGGGGGATGTTAGGATATTCCTACACATAGGAAATAGTTAAGTATAACTTGGTCTAGTGTAGACTCAGGTAAAGTGTGTTTCTTTACTATGTACTTTTGTAACTTACAATCTGACGGTCACGATATTTAGTGATCTGACAATTCATTCTCTCCTCGGTATTACCGACACTTGATCTGTGGCTTAACACTCGATTGTTCCATGATCTCTATTTAAAGAGCATGGAGGGTCATTTGTAGGGTAACCGTTCATGAGAGAAGCTTATGTAAATTTTCATTTTTTTATTAATAAATTGCCTGAAGTGGTCGAGTTGGCTCAGGCCGTGGACTATTTCCCTCTTTGAGGGTTTTAACCACGTCAACAATACTAGTGTATTGATTTGTGAGCGGTGTCCTTTGGTGTTCTGTCTGAGGAACTTACCCTGTAAGTTCCTACAGAGGACACAATAATATGGCGCAAACCAGGGAAAAACCCCAAGATGGTGAAACCCTTGATCAAATCTTCTTATTATCACTATCAAATGTTCAACAGAGAGAGAGTGTACAATACTTCAAAGTCAAAGTGACTTTCTAATTTGAAATTCCAACCTTAGAAAAGAGAGAGGCTCCAAAGCTGCAAGTTTAGCACATTGTCAACTAAAGTTACACAAGGGTTGGTTAAGGCTGCTTACAGTAAGTATCGGTCTTACTTAAACAATTCATGGCACCTCATATCAAATGTGCTAACCTTGTCATACAAGAGGATGTCCTTCGTTGGCCCTTAAGGCTGGTCTAGATCCTTGATAAGATACTAGGCTTCCTGGTTTATGTATGAGCAGGCCTGCGGCCTCCTTCTAAGACATTTTGGCTTCTTTCTGTTATAAGATAGGGCTTAAGCCAACCTCAAACAAACCTGCACACCAATCAGTCTTCAACAAAGTAGGTATGTGACCTACCTGGGCAGATACCTACCTTCTCGGCCCACTATTCAACATAACAATGTTTGGGGCCTAGATGAGAAGGACTTCATATAACAGCGGCATACTTAGAAGAGAGTGTCCATACCATAAAACATACCCAAACACACCAACCCATCACTTGCGCCTGCAATCAACCTCAAAGAAATCTCAGTCCTACAATGAGAGATAGATATGCCCAGATTCTTCCACGCCTTGTCCTCCAATTAACTTCGCTATCACAAAAATATATTAACACAAGGATGAGTGCCCAAGGATGTGTCTCATGAGTTTGGAGGATGCCCATATATATATACACACACACACAATTAGACATGTCGATTTGTCCTTATGGAGTTGAAGCTAACCTTGACACATGGAGGCAAATTCCAATTTCAAATTTTAAATTTTTCCCCACTCGATAAGGTCATGCCTTATAGAAATATTTTTTGGATAAATAAATATATTTTTTTCATCCAAATTTGGTGATCTTTAGGTCAATTTGGGTTCTCTTGAAAAGAGAAATTCAATGCAATAATCATCTCCAACAAATGAGTTGTCCACTAGTGGAATTTGGCCCTAGTTGCCAATTTTAGCAATTTGTAAAATTTAGCCATTCATATTGATAGAATAGGTTCATACTTACAAAAAAGAATAGGCCTCAATACGTTATTAGCATTTTTAGGATTAACCGGTCAAACAATAGTTTAATTACCATATAAAGGTGGCTTGTGCCACAACATAAGGTATTGTTAGGTTTTGTAGAATTATTACTATAGAAGGGGCTTCCCCTTCACTTGTAAGGTTTTATTATCAATCAATACAATATTGTTAATCTTTTATAAGGACATTTGTATGCAGATGTGTTCCTCCATGTTTTAGGAATTGTAAGTTCATTCCAACCCTTGGGCATGCAGGTGGCTCCAACCCTTTATCACTTTTTTTCGTCTATTTCTTGACAAGTTCTTGAGTTGCCCAAACTCACTTGGTATTTTGTAACATCATACCTTTGACATGGTTTTATACATTTACACATATGTTATGATATTATACCTGTTGACCACTACGTGTCAACGACCTATAGCAGTACAACCCCTTTTTTCACAAAAGGGATAGCGCCTGATCGATGTGTTCGTGCCGTCCAATTATTATCATCAGCCTGACCAAGATGTTATAATATAAACCCATTCTGCATGTATGTGATGTAAATAATCTCAGCAGATCCATGTCGTGTAGGTAATGGCCTAGTTAAGCCTACTTTTCTGGTAATGATCTACATTCTGCGAGATTTTTTGTCTCACCGATCCATTCTCAAATGGTCGGCAGAGTTTTCCTTCAGTCTCACCCCAAAACTGGAATGTATTTTGTTGTTGGGATCTTAGACGAGTCCTATGTTATAGATCGTGTCTATGTATGTTAGGATATTCCGACACATAGGAAATAGTTAAGTATAACTTGGTCTAGTGTACAGTTAGCTAAAGTGTGTTTCTTTACTTTGTACTTTTGTAACTTACAATCCGACTGTCACGATATGTTCTAGACATTAAGTGATCTGACGGTTCATTCTCTCCTCGGTATTACCGACACTTGATCTATGACTTAACACCTAATTGGTCCATGATCTTTATTTAAAGAGCATGGAGAGTCATTTGTAGGGTGACCCTTCATGAGAGAAGCTTATGTAAATTTTCTTTCTTTTATTAATAAATTGCCTAAAGTGGTCGCGTTGGCTCAAGCCGTGCACTGTTTCCCTCTTTGAGGGTTTTAACCACGTCAAAAATATTGGTGCATTGATCTATGATCTGTTTGTCAGCAATGTCCTTTGGTGTTGTTTCTGAGAAACTTACCCTGTAAATTCCTACATGGTATTAGAGCTATTTGAGGGCTGCATCCTTTGGTGATCCAAATACGAAGCCGATACAAGTGCATGTGGCTCTGATTTCCTAGATCTATTGTTTGACTGCTTTCGAGCAGGGAGGACTGCTCTATTGTGTTAGGAGCATCTGTTCCAATGAGGAACCCCTTTCGTTTCACGCGAAAAAGTTTCTGGTAGCCCTAGCTACGTCATTTTTAAGATCTAGAGAATCCTAAGAAGCTGTATCCTAAAAAAAATGGTCCTAAACCAAACAAGGGTCCTAAGCAATTTCAGCCTCAAAATGATAAGGCAAATAAAAACAAAGGGAAGAACACTGATAGACATTGCCACTTTTGTAATCGAGATGGTCACTTAGAATCCAAATGCTTTAAGAAGATGGAAGCCTTGGAAGTAGCAATGAAGAAGCATAACATCCATTTGGAGCACTCCTCAACTTCAACTTCATCTTCAGGAATAGCAATTTCTGCATGTGGTTGTCGAGCATCTCGGTCTGGTTATGCACTAAATGTATCTTCTTCTTCTCATCCTCATGAGTGGCTCCTTGATTCTAGGGGTTCCTATCACATGGTCAGAATAAAGCCATGTTTTCTTCTTTAAATGATTGTAACACCAAAAATATATATGTTGGTGCTGATAGATCTCTTAGTGTTGTAGGGACTGGAACTGTTCATTTAGACAACTCATTCATGTGAACGTAAAATCGTTGAATTTTCACCTCATGATGTTGTAATTAAGGACCTAAGAGATCCTAAACATATTTTAGCTACTGGCATTGCTGATGATTCTACAAGGTGGTATAAGTTTAACAACTTTGGGTCATCAAATCTTCCCTCAGTATTTGTTGCTCATAATGATGAAGTGAGCAAACTTTGGCATGAGTGATTTGGTCACTTAAACTATCACTCCCTTCAGAATCTATGTAAAGAAAATATGGTGACAAGTCTTCCAATGGTATCTTGCAGAGATGGTGTTTGTTCCGGATCTGTACTTGGAAAACATCATCGGGATAGTTTTGAAAAACATGCCTCTTGGCACGCCTCAGCCCCTTTACTGCTTTTGCATATTGATTTATGTGGTCCTCTTCCAATTGCTTCATTCTCTGGCTACAAGTATTTCTTAACTTTCATTGATGATTTCTCTAGACGCACTTCGGTATACTTCTTAAAACCCAAGAGTGAAGTATTTAACATGTTCTTGGCCTTTAAGGCCTTTGTTGAAAAACAATCTAGACATCAAATTTTTAAGCTAAGATCTGATAATGGCGGAGAATATGTTACCGACAAATTCATCAACTTTTGCACTGTGAATGGAATTCAAATGCAACATATTGTTCCATATACTCCACAACAAAATGGTGCAGCTGAAAGGAAGAATCGCACCTTAAAGGAAATGGCTAATTGTATGCTTCAATTTAAAGGACTTAGTCTTAATTTTTGGGCAGAAGCAATTAACTGTGCAAATTACATAGTAAATCGCACTCCTACTAAGGTTTTAAAGAATATCACTCCACAAGAGGCATTGAGCTCAATTAAACCAGATGTCATTCACTTTCGTGTTTTTGGAAGTGAAACATGGGCCCATATTCCAGATGAGAAACATAAAGCCTTAGAACCTAAGAGTGGAAAATGTATTTTTGTTGGATATTCTGAAGATGTCAAAGGATATAGACTTCTTTCACCTAAATCCAAAAATATTATCATTAGAAGAGATGTAAAGTTTGTTGAAAATATATCGGCCTACGAGCCTAGTTCCGCAAATGTGCCACCTCTCTCTATCCCTTCTACTTTTGAAAATATTTCTTCTTTAGATGATGACAGCGAGGATGAAAATCCTCCCCCACCTTCACAAGATCCTCTTTCAACTCCTTAGCTTCCAAAATGGGTCTGTGCTACTAGGGATGCAGCATTTGCACTTGCAGGTGATCCTACAGATCACCGTTGCATTTGTTCTCGGTTTGATAGAGCTTCTTCTTTACCGGCTCAAGCCCCAACGAATTATGATCCTGACACCTTTGCAAAAGCTTCAGGCCATCCAGATTGGGACGCAGCAATGAATGAAGAATATCGTTCATTGTTGGCAAATGATACATGGAATCTTGTTCCTCTTCCAAAGGGACGAAAACTTGTTAGATGCAAATGGGCTTACAGAACCAAGTATGGACCAAATGGAAAAGATAATAAACATAAAGCTCGTCTTGTTGCTAATTGTTTTTCACAAGTTGAAGGCATTCATTATACTGAAACCTTCTCCCCTGTTGCCAAAATGAACTCTATCCGCTTTGTTCTTTCCCTTGTTGCCTCTTTCAAATGGGAAGTCCATCAGATGGATGTTAAATCTACCTTTTTGCATGGGGACGTGCATGAAGAAATCTATATGGAACAACCTAATGGCTTTATACAAACAGACTCCAACCTTGTATGTCGGCTTAAGAAATCCCTTTATGGTCTCAAGCAAGCCCCTCGGGATTGGTATGCCAAAAAGGATAGCTTTCTTTTAGAAACTGGATTTTCTAGGTGTCATTCTGACAATATTGTCTTACACCAAAAAAGTGGGCAAGTCTCTTATCATTCTTGTTCTTTATGTTGATGGTCTTATCCTTACTAGTAGTGATCCCACCCTTATAAACCATGTGAAGTCCAGCCTTAAAAAGAAGTTTGAAATGACAGACTTAGGACACTTGCATTATTTTCTTGGTCTTCAAGTCTTGCAATCGAAGGAAGGTATTTCCCTTTCCCATTCCAAGTATGCATGTTATCTTCTACGCCATTTTCACATGGAACACTGTAAGCTAGCCCCTTCTCCCTTTCAATCTGGAGCCAAACTTTCAGTCACTTGTACTTCCCTTGAAGTTGATGCTACCTTATACCGTCAACTAGTAGGAAAACTTTTGTATCTAACCCATACTCGCCTGACCTTTCCTTTGTTGTTGTCTTTATTGTGCGGTTTATGCAAAACCCACATGAAAGTCATTGGAAAGCAACTAAAAGAATACTTCATTATGTTCAAGTTACAGTTCAGTTTGGGATTCATTACAGTGCAGAAGCATCTCCTCTATTGGTTGGTTTCATTGATTCTGATTGGGCTGGTGACCCTGATGATCGGAAGTCTATTGCAGATTATGTCTTCACTCTTAGCTCAGGACCTATTACATGGGCTTGCAAGAAACAAAGTGCCATTTCTCTTTCTTCAGCAAAAGCAGAGTATCATGGGGCTATAGAAGCTAGTAAGGAAGCACTGTGGCTTCGTCAGATCCTGTCAGAGTTTGGCTTTCAGCAGCAACATCCGACTACACTTTGGTGTGATAATCAAAGTGCCATTCAACTATGCAAAGATCCAGTCCAACACCAGCGCAGCAAACACATTAAACTACACATGCACTTCATCAGAAAGCTCATTCATGACCATGTCCTTGAAGTGCAATAAAGTTCAACAAATGATCATGTTGCAGACATCTTTACAAAAGTTCTCACAGAGGCAAAGTTTACTAAACTTTGATTTATGGTTGGAGTTCAGGAAGTTATCACTAAGGGGGGATAGGCTCTAATGACTCCTTCCTTCTCCTATTGTGTCATGTTTGTACATCCTTCAATCCTATCCCAAATTGTTCTTAAGGGGGGGTGTTAAGATATTCAAACACAGAAAATAGTTAAGTATAACTTGGTCTGGTGTAGAGTTAGGTAAAGTGTGTTTCTTTACTATGTACTTTTGTAACTTACAATCTGACGGTCACGATATGTTCTAGAAATTAAGTGGTTTGACAGTTCATTCTCTCCTCGGTATTACGGACACTTGATCTGTGGCTTAACACCCAATTGGTCCATGATCTCTATTTAAAGAACATGGAGGGTCATTTGTAGGGTGATTGTTCACGAGATAAGCTTATGTAAATTTTCTTTCTTTTATTTAATAAATTGCTTGAAGTGGCCGCATTGGCTCAGGCCGTGGACTATTTCCCTCTTTGATGGTTTTAACCACGTCAAGAATACCAATGTACTGATTTGTGATATGTTTGTGAGCGGTTTCCTTTGGTGTTCTATCTGAAGAACTTACACTGTAAATTCCTACAATGTAAAAGTGATTTGGGAATAATCCTAACTATTTGATTAGATTATTTTATTACAAATTTCTTGGTCTGCTGGATTATATTTTTGTCGTAGAAATGGGTAGTCTATGAGGGTCTATTATAAATGGGTTTTCCCCCTTTTGATGTAAACTGTCTTGAGGGTTGGAAAAATAATTTATCCCATCATAGGTTAATTAATTAAATTTTCTGACCATAAATTTAATTCATTCTAGGTACTAGGTAAATTTAAATTCTCCAAAGGCAAAATTTGTCGATCCTTAAAAAATAAATTTTAAGAGGCCTAGGGACTAAGGTAAATTAATTATTTTGATAAATTTTAAACCTTTGATCCCTGGGGTTAAGTCAAAGCCAAAATTTTGGGGAAATTAACTCAAAAATCTAATTTTTGAGTTAAAGTTAATTAAAATGCATTCAATTGAAAATTTTGAATTTCCCCAAATATTTTAAATATTTCGACGAATGAGATTAAAAGAAATTTTAATCTTCATCAACAGTCGAGATTGCTTTTACGATGATCACTTGAACTAGCTGTATGAGGATTTATCTTTAAATAGAAGGTCATTTGTCAGTTGATCCATCCGATCTTTGAGTCATGTGCGAAGCGAAAAGCTCTTGTATAATCTTTTTCTGAATAATAGAAAAAAACTTTGGGATTAATTTTCGTCGGTGTTACTCTTTATGAAAATACTGTAAGATGTGTCGTTTTCATTTGTAAATTTTTTTTTAGCCATTGATGAAAACTTCTGAAAAGTGATTTGAGTACAAGTATCTTGCTCAGTGGTTAAGGTTTAAATGATAATTAAAATTTTGAGTGTAATAGCAAGTAGCTCTATTTTGATGGCTAAATTGAGTTTTGTAGGAAAGTCTTGATTTTTAGATCCTCGGGCATTAGGAGGAGTTTTCAGTTGGACTAGCCAACTCCCAATCTGTGTTTTCTAAAGAGCCTAGTTGAATTAGCTACAGGCTTATCATAAGATTTTATTGGTGATACACAAAGGGTTTTGAGTTAAGCAACTCATTTAAAATTTAAAAATTTAATTTTGTGTGCAAAATTGATAAATCTGGTTGTTGAGAGCCTTAAATTATCATATTTGGGAGCGGAGTTGGACTCACACTCCTCAGAACTGATAGATCTGCAATTCTTGTGCATAGATCTGTAAAAATTTTGGGTTTTCTATTTTGGGTTTCTAGGGTTTTATTTATTTCTTGTATATTTGGGTTCTAGGTATTTTTGTTTTCAGGTACAGGTTGCAAATCTGAAGGAGAAGTTTGATTTGAAATCAAATCTAGGCCCTGGAGGGTAAGATCTAGCCTCAAAATCATTTTTGCAAGAATATTATCTAGCTTTTTGCAATCCAAGGGTTCGAAAGCTTTTTTTTTTAATCTGGAGAAAAACTTATAAGGGTTTCAAACATAAATCTAAAGCATAAAAATAAATTGATGTGGAGTTCAAATTTTTTGGGTTTGCTTTAGGTTTCTTGAGGTTACTGTTGGTTGCATGGAATTGTTGTTTGTGTTTTTTCCTTTTTTGCAGAAAATTTCAATTTTTTTTAAGAAGGCCCACAGCGCTCTGTTGCTGCATGCGACCCTCATTTTCCGTGTGCTCTTCTCGTCTCAAGCAACTCCCTCAACGCTACCCACAGCCTCCATATTCCTCAAAAAAAACTTGCTTCCTAAACCCTTGCTACTCACAAACCTGTGTGATCCCTTACTGTTGTCATCAAGCTCCCTTTTCCCTGTGATTTGTTTCTCTGCTCCCCGACCCTCACTCCCTAGCTCGCGAATCTGTCTTCCTTCGATCTCTCCCCTCCACGCAAATTTGCCAACCCGCATCCCTCATCGACTGCTATCCACGTCTTCTTCGTCACCCATTAACCTATGTCACCCTCCTCTCCATCCCCGAACAGTCCATCCTCCCTATGTCGTTGTCGTTCCCTTTTCCCTCATCGTCCATCTTCGCTGACCTACAACAAACATTCCACCTCCCCCCATTGCTTTGTCCCTACTCCTCGCTCCTTGACCTGTAAACATCCTCATTCACCGTCAAGTTCCAACCTGCATACATAAAACATTTCGACCTTTTTTTTTATCTTTGTTTTGTATTCGCTTTTAGGTTTTAATTAGTTGTTTAGCATATTCAACTTTCCTTTTTATATTTTCATTTTCATTTGTATATGCATGAGTTAGGTTAGTGTTTTTTTAATGTTTCATTAGGGTTAGAATTTTTAACAAATTCGAATTTTCTTAGTTTTATTTTTTTTACTTAAAAGAATCAAAAAAGCTTTTTTAAATCTTTGTGACATTTGATTTTTTTCATATTTTAATTTTTTATTTTTACAAAATTAAAAATCATAAAAATATTTAAAAATCTAAAAAAATAAAATAAATAAATAAATAAATGTGACTTTGGGATTGAGAATAAAATAAATTAAAAAGGGATTTGCGCTTTCACATTAAATATTTTAATGTGGCCTATGGCCCATTAAAATTTTAATTTATTAACCCTTTGATTTGATTTACTTCCATCATATTAAAAGATTTTGATTTCTTCATTTACCATTAAAGCAATTGCCTAAGGAATAATTAAAATGTTAATTTAAAGTTCCTTCGTGTTAAGTGCAACGTCTTAATTTTTCGTGATTTCTCTATTGTCAAGGTGTGATAAATGTTTAGAAATCATATTCACTATTAGAGAAAGATTATTTTGCTAGATTATCCTGTATGCTAAAGTTTTGGGCATTTTACAAGTATTTGTTCATGATCATCGCTTTGCCACATTATAAATTGCTCTGGGTGACTTGTTATTATTTGGTCTTTGGTTTATTCAAATTAAAGGCACTAGTCTGTAGTCGTTTTTATCTTGTATTTGTGTCTTATTTTAATCTATCTATCTCAATTGACCGAGACTTGCTTTAAATTCATCAAGTTGTTCATCCTTAAAATCTCCTAGAGCATGTGTTCCACAGGCTATCCTCATCCATTCACCTTATGGACTACCCCTCTTGACCTGTCTAGGAGAGAGTCTAAACGGAGTAAGGATTAAAGTGACAGCCCTTACTCTAAGCGTTGTCGCGGTGCCTAGACACTTTGTGCGACAACAATAGCTATGTAGGTTTCTTTCTTCATATTATTTTTTGTATTTCTATGAGTTGAGCTTGCACTCCCACATTGTACTTGTACTGATTATACTCTTCAGTCCCATTGCCAGGCTTGTGTGGTCATTTGCCAGACATTAATAAAATTATCTCATCTTATTTCAGTTTGTTTTGGAGTATTTCTATTCCAGGTATTGGGGCACTTCCCTTATACAACATAAAAGATTTAGTCTTCCTTACATATTGCCTTGAGAAGGACAACAAAATGAAGAATTACAATTTTGTGTTAATTTAGATTGCAAACCACTAAGGCAAACAATACAACTTCATAAGAATATAAAATAGATAGATAAGATAACTTTATTAATATCCAATGCAACAAATGACCAAACAGTAAGTCAATAGGACTGCAGAAAAAGCAGCTGACAATCAACCTAGGATGTCAAGTGCCTAAATTAGCTCATACTGAGAATGACAACATTAAAAATCTTTTGTTAGTTTAGATTGCAAAAAAATAAGGCAAAACGAACAACTTCATATGAATATAAAATATACAAGAAAGATAAGATACTTTATTAATTTCCAACAAATGACCTAAAAGTAGGTCAATGTGGCTACAGAAAAAACAGCTGACAATTAACCTAGAATAGCAGGCATGTACTTTAGCTAGTCCCAAATCGTCTTGTTTATATTTCTCATTTGATTTAGGAAACAAAGTTTACAGCTAACACAATGTCAACATGAACATGCAACAAGTTACTCACTTCTCATTTGTAGCTATATTTGCTGTAGGTTGGTCCAGTTGAGATGAGGGCTGACCTATTTCCTTTGAGTTCTCTGCAAAACAAAGTTGAATAAATCAACACTTGATTCAATTTTATAGGACAATAACTTAAGATAACCATGTACAGAATATGGATAAGAATGTATTGATAACTGAATGCACAATTAACTGTCGTTGATATACAACAGCATTAAATGTGTTTTAGATTTCATGCACAAAGTAGTTAGTTAGGCACAACAGTTGGATCATATTTCACAGCAAAGCAGATATACTGCATGACTACTGTCTTGAGCAAATGAATACACTAAAATCACTCTTGTCAACCAAATACAGTTTTATTGGATGTGTGCCTTCAAGTTATAATATACACTGTAAGATACCCAGATGAGCACAGCAAAAGTTTTGAACTTTTTAAAACATTGCGTTGAAAATCTAAAAATGGATTCTAGAACATAGGACTGGAATAGAACTCTATAAAAGTAGCAATTGTTAAATGATAGGTCCAATGGACTTTGTCTGAAAGGATATTAACATCCAAAAAAACTAAATGAATACATATATGGTACAGGAACCCACCAAACCTCGAACTCAAAATTGTTGGTGTGATTATCTCCAATTACAGAAAGCATGCTACAGTCTTCCAGCACGCCACATAGGTAATTACTATTATTTATCATGGTCTCAATGTCCAACTGGCAACAAGTGACCAAAAATTTTATTCGGAGAACCAATGCCATATAAGAACCAATCTGGACAGGACATTCGGAAGTCCCCAAAACCATTGATGGCCCCTTGCAGTCCCTGAGGCCACAGGGTTGGGAAAACAAAGGAGATTCATCCCCTAGGGGTGGCTACAGGTACCCATGCTACACCGGATAATGGTACAACTCTATTGTCTAAAAAAATATTAGCTATTAGCAAATCAGGCACAGTTCAAATTCAAAAATCAAGGGCATGCTTGCCTCACCACAGTCCAGCATACCTTAATTGGTCTCTATGATCATTTCTGACAAACATGGCAGATTTCAAAGCTCTAATTGAAAACCAGACAAGGAAGAAGATCAAAGTCTTAACATCAAACAATGGGGGCGAGTATACCTCCAAGGAATTCAAAGGTTTATACGAGGAGGTAGGAAACAAGAGGGAAATGATAGTTCCGTACAAGCCATAGCAGAATGGGGTTGTAGAGCAAAAGAATCAATCCATCACAAGGGCTAGTAAGGCCATGACCAATGACCAGAACTCGTCCATGTTTCTTTGGGTAGGGGCATCCAATATAGCAGTCTACATCTAGAACCAATGTCTTCACAGTGATCTTGGACAACAAGACACCAAAAGGAGTCACTTACTAGTGTGAAGCTAAAGGTAAGTCATTTATGCGTCGTTGTCTGTCCAATTTATATCCATATACCTATAGAAAGGAGGACCAATTTGGAGCCCTCCAGTAGGAAGCCCTTATTTCTGGGTTAAGTGAAACTTCAAAGACCTAAAAGGTTTCTATTATGAAGCAGAGGAAGAGAATAGTAAGTATGTTAAAATTGGCAACTAGGGCCAAACTCCATGAGGGCATCTTATTTATGGCAGCTGATATTTTTCATGGATCCCTCTCATTGAGAGGTGTAGGATTGATCTAAAGATCATCCAATTCCGATAAGTATTCATGGAGTTATGAATTTATTTGTGTTATAAGACAATTTGTCAAGGTCGGCCAGCAACCAAATAAACCCCACGTGCTAAACGTTTTAGAATAAAAAGAGATGAGTCAAGAGTCATTTCTCACACACACTTCTATCTTGATTTCTTTCCACTTGTCTTGGGTTTTAGTGTTAGAGAAATCTAGGAGTGGAAGCCCTAGACGTTGGAGGAAAAGAGGCTGCCCTAGACCCAGATGGAAGGCAGCCCTAACCTATGCTATCTCAAGGGTAACCTAGCCGCAGTCAAGATAAGGATATTCGCTGCCCTAATAGATCCTAGCCGCAGCAAAGTCATGGGTCTTTTGGAGGACTGAATTGTTGTTAGGAGGGCCTAGGAGTTGGGCTAGAAGGCAGCAATCCAAGGCCTACTTCAGCGAAGGAGAAGGGACGTTAAGGTCACCCGTGTGACCACTTGAAGCGGCAGCAAGGTCCGTGTGAAAGCCGCAGGCCTGTAAGTATTGTTTTGATGGTCAAAACAGCCCTCGGAATGGATTTGTAGGTGTCTTCTCAACCAGCGATGTCACCTACCTTGTAAAGAAAGGGAGGCCGCATAATTCAAGGTGAGTTATGGGCTGATCATTGGACTGCTGTAGGTTACAGGAGGGTGCCCTAACCAGTGATCGAATTTTGTCCATAAACAGCAGTACAGAAATGTTGGATACTGCCACATAGGAGTTGCAATGTCACTAACAAATAGGACAATGGGACAGCAGCATGTTGGGACAGCAACTTTGATGGGACGGCCCAATGACATAGGACAGCTATGACAATTGTGCAGCAGTGGCACAAGTGGACAGCTATGACAATTGTGCAGCAGTGGCACAAGTGGACAGCTGCTAACTAGTGCAGCAAAGTAAATAGGACAGAAAGGTGCATAGTGCTGTATAGATGCATGGGACAGCAAGGTACATAGTGCTGTATAGATACATGGGACAGTTGTGACATTGTGGCAAAGGTACATGGGACAGCAGCAAGCATGGTGCAACATGGACAGCATGGATAGCAGTGGCAAGCATGGTGCTACAAGCACATGAGACATGTTGTATGACAACATGGTTATGACCAGTGTTGTTAAAAGCGCGATTAAATCGCGAGTTATTGAAAAAATCGCGCTTTTTTGAACCCACCGATTTTATCGCGATTTTTATTAAAAAAATCGTGGCCAGCCCCGGCAGCGTGATTTATAATGAAAAATTAGGTTTTGTTTTGGTCATTTGGACAGTGGGCGCACGCGGAAGGAGGAGAAGTGTTGGAGAGAGCAGCTAGAGAGGGTTTGTGACCGAATCCAAGTGGTTAGAGGACAATTTCAAGAGGAGACCACCGATTACACGGTAGAAACGGTATGTATATTAAATTTTTTTTGTTTTCATTGTTTAAAAACATTGATTTTCTATGTTTTTCATTGTTTTTGGTTGAGAAACTTCATATGGGCACCATTTTTCTTTTGTTTTCAGTGTTTTTAAAGAATTTTTTTGTATTTCTTCATTGATTTGGGATGGGTAACTTGGTATGGCTATGGGAACCAATTTTTTTTTTGTTTTCATTTTTTAAACATTGTTATGTTTTTCATTGTTTTTGGCAATTGCCATTGGTTGGGTAACTTGGGTTTGGAACTTTGGTTCTGGAAATTTGTAACTTGTAATTTTGTTAAATGGCAAATGCTTAATTTAATTCCTTAAATTCATATTTCCTAATCCTTATTTTCCATAGGTTTGCAACTTCAAAGTTCAAAAACAAACATGCCAAGGAAATTGGATCCTTTCTGGGAATATGGTGTGCCTAATGCTCCGAATGATAGACAAAACTTGACTTTCAAGTTGTGTGGAAAGGATATAAGCGGCGGGGTGTATAGGTTGAAGTATCACCTTGCACAAATCCCTGGACATGATGTGGGGCCTTGTACAAATACAAATGCTGAACTTATCCAAAGAGCCATGAGAGCACTGGGAGAATTAGAGCAGACTAGAGAGGCCAAAGGAGAACTCAAAAGGCAACTAAAAAGGTCAGTTGAAGGAAGTGGGCCAAGTGGCACTGGTTCTACTGCAGCATCAGTCAATCCGGTAGCTGCATCATCATTTTTTGTTCCTCGAACCACACCTGGTTCACAACCATTTATCGGTTCAATGCTAAAAAGAACCAAGAAAGAAGAAGCTGACAACTTGCTAGCAAAATTTCTCCTCTGGAGTGATTCCTTTCAGCATTGTAAGGAATAATCCATTTTTCCAACCTGCTGTTGATGCTATTGCCAGTGTTGGCCCGGGGTACAAAATCCCTTCCTATCATGATTTCAGAGGCCGGATTCTTCAAAATCAAAAGCGTGACTGCACCCAAAGATTGGAGGATTTTAGGGCATCATGGGCAAAAACAGGATGCACTGTTATGTCCGATGGTTGGACTGACCAAAAGGGGAGAACCCTTTTAAACTTGTAGAATTGAGGCTTCTGTGATTCATCATAGTTGTAAGAAGAATTTCGGCGTAAATCACATATCAAAAGACCTTTGTCGACGCGTTTCGAACCAACCAGTGTGGTTCATCGTCAGGACAAGTTGAAGAAACAGATCCAGCCTAACATGTTAAATAGTCTTAGCAGAGATCCCAACAACTAATTTAACGGCTAATTTTGGCTAAAGGACCTAGGTCAAAATAATTTGATATTGTTAGTAATATAATATCATTATTAATAATTTATAATTCATTTTAGGGAAAAAAATTAAATCAAGTAAAAAATAAATAAATTAAATTCAAGGTTAGTTTAAAATTAATTAATTTATTTATTTAAATTAATAATTCCATAATTATTTTTAAACAATATATTATCTATTTAATAATTTATAATTTATTTTAAGAAATACGTTAAATTAGGTAAAAAAGTATAAAAAATAAATTCCCCGTTAGTCTTAGTTTTTAAAAACTTAATTATTACCATTATAATATATATTATTAATAAATAAATTAATATACCAATAATAATATAATTAAAGCATTTTATATATTTTATTTAAATCATATAATAAAATAATTTAAAGGAAATAGTTAAATTGTTATAAAAACAAATAATTAATAAAGATGGTTAGTTTAAAAAAAAAAATATATTTTAAATAAATAATTAATTAATTTATATATATCATATTATATATATATATATATATATATATATATAATTTAATTTGAATAATATATATAAATTAATATTAATCATTATATTTATACATTAATTTTCAAAATTAATTTATTCATGGAAAGAAGTTTCCCATGGAAAAAAATAAAACTTTTGGTAATAAAATAAATAAAAATTAAATTCCAGGTTAGTTTTGAAAAAATTAATAATTCCGAAATAAACTAACTATATACTATTATATATTAACTACTTTTGAAATATTATACTATATATATATATTATCATATTATATATATTGTTAAAAATAAACTAGTACCAGGTTGCTTAGATACAAGTGTAAAACGACCCTAATGGTTATACCTATTATTATTATAAGATAAATAACTAAAGGAAAAGAATAAGAATATTACTAATGATACTAACAAAAAATAAAATAAACCAATAGATAAATAAATATAATTATTAGTAAGGATAAAAATAACAATAAAAATACATAAATAAATAAATACCACTAAAAATGGATGACTAAATGAATACTGCTAATAATCCACCTATAAGTATATATATATCTATATATATTAGTTAAGATTATAATCACTAATATCTAACAGGAAAAAATAACGAGAAAAAGTGCCCTAAAATAAAAAGGAAGAGGACCGGAAAAGTCCACTAGAAAACCAAAGAGCAAGAAGGTAAAAGAAAAAAGAAAAGGAAAAAGGGAGACGCACGGGGGAACAATGAAAGTGCAAAAGGTAAAACGGGGGGACAATAGGTCGATAGGGCAGGGATCCAACATCTACTAATCTTCCAGTCGTCATCTCTGTTGAGATTGTTAGGCCTTCTTTCAATTTCAATCGCTTCCCTGAATTTTCGATGATGGAACTGAGCAACCATGGCAACAACCTTGGCTTCCTCAATACAAACCTGATGCTTGGTCTTCTCTACATGCTCCGCTAAAGCTGAAGACTTGGTTCGCCCATGTCTCAGGTCAGCTGCATGCTCGCTGATCCTCTGATGGATGGAGCTTTGAGGAAGCGATTGAAATTGAAAGAAGGCCTAACAATCTCAACAAAGATGACGGCTGGAAGATTAGTAGATTGGAAGATTAGTAGCAAGGGTGTTCTTAACGCCCTCGCTACTCGTACCCTGAGGATCTCAGATAATGAGAGCTTTGATAAGGAGAGATCCCATCTCCAGGATGTCTTTGTTGAGAATGGGTATAGCAAACGCCTTGGTCAGAAGGTCTTCCATAAAGCCTCCAAGAATGCGTTCATTAAGAAAGATCCAAAGGAGCGTCGACTAGGTGTCCATCTTCCCTATGTACAAGGAACCACGGACAAAATTGCTCGGATCCTTAGGAAGTTTGATATTCCCTCTACCTTTAGGCCCCTCAACACCATTCGCAATTCCCTCTAGTCGGTGAAAGATCCTGTTAACCCTAAGGACATGAAGGGTCTTTATTTGATACCCTGTTCTTATGGAGCCCCCTATATCGGGGAAACAGGGCGCTCCATCCATCAGAGGATCAGCGAGCATGCAGCTGATCTGAGACATGGGCAAACCAAGTCTTCAGCTTTAGCGGAGCATGTAGAGAAGACCAAGCATCAGGTTTGTATTGAGGAAGCCAAGGTTGTTGCCAGGGTTGCTCAGTTCCATCATCGAAAATTCAGGGAAGCGATTGAAATTGAAAGAAGGCCTAACAATCTCAACAGAGATGATGGCTGGAAGATTAGTAGATGCTCGATCCCTGCCCTGTCGACCTAGGTGTTGTTGTCCCCCCGTTTTACCTTTTGCGCTTTCATTGTCCCCGGTGCGTCTTCTTTTTTCCTTTTCTTTTTTCTTTTGTCTTCTTGCTCTTTGGTTTTCTAGTGGACTTTTCTGGTCCTCTTCCTTCTTTTTATTTTAGGGCACTTTTTCTCGTTATTTTTTCTTGTTAGATATTAGTGATTATAATCTTAACTAATATATATAGATATATATATACTTATAGGTGGATTATTAGCAGTATTCATTTAGTCATCCATTTTTAGTGGTATTTATTTATTTAGGTATTTTTATGGTTATCCTTACTAATATTTATTTATTTATCTATTGTTTATTTTATTTTTTGTTAGTATCATTAGTAATATTT
>APFE030585502.1:0-19734 GCA_000404065.3 Pinus taeda | reverse complement strand
AATTAATTAATTTTTAAACTAACCTTGAATTTAGTTTATTTATTTTTTAACTGATTTAATTTTTTTTCCCTGAAATGAATTATGAATTATTAATAATGATATTATAATATTAACAATATCAAATTATTTTGACCTAGGTCCTTTAGTCAAAATTAGCCGTTAAATTAGCTGTTGGGATCTCTGCTAAGACTATTTAACATGCTAGGCTGGATCTGTTTCTTCAACTTGTCCTGACGATGAACCACACTGATTGGTTCGAAACGCGTCGACAAAGGTCTTTTGATATGTGATTTACACCGAAATTCTTCTTACAACTAAGAAATCCTATTCAATAAAAATAAATCTCCCAACCAATTTGGATTTGATTTTCTTGTTCATTCAGTGAATTATGCCTTCCTGTAGCAAATCCCGTAACTTCCTGTAGCAGCCTGCAACTTCCTATAGCAGCGCATGTAACTTCCTGTAGCGCTCTTCTAGCACCTATATACTTGCCCATATTTTCTCAAAAAACTTGGTTTTTGTCCCTTAGGGTTGAATCATGACTCTTACACTCTAATCCATCATTGAGGAAGAATAAACACCAAATAAGACATGCATTTTTAAAAAGTAGATTAGGCCTATTTATTTGAATTCATGCTCTTAGGATTTCAATTACAAATTATTGTGCTTGCCTAGGACTAATTTCTTTTGAAAGTAAAATTTCCATTTATGCAATTAGTTTAAGATTTGATTTCATTACATTCACTCCATTAGATCATGATAACGGAAGAATGACACATTGTATGTTTCACATATAGTGTCGATACATTTTAAGTTTGTACGAATCCCAGGTTGATAATTAGAGTTGCAAGCATTGGGAGTTGCAACATTCTTGTTGGAATACTAAGACTCATCACACTCAAAGGACTTACCATATAATGGGGGTTCGATGGGGTTTGAACCTACTTGGCATGGTAGGATGACTCGCTAATGGTCGACCTCAAATTTAAAACAACCGCAACCCCCAAATAATACAAAAATCCACCCAGTGAATTGCCAAACTCCATATCGAGGGTTCGGTAGGATTGAAATCCGATCGACCAGTCAACTTTTTTTTAAATTAGTCTGCAAACCAAGGAACCAGCTAGGCACGTTGGGAAATTCACCCAAACTTTTTTATTTAAACTAAAATTTTGTCATTCACCTGACGGAGGATAAAGGAGACTAAGCACGAAACTGAATGCATAGGTGGAAACCCAAATGGGAATGAAAACCGAGGGGAAGAACCTAAATGTAGGGTAATATGCAAGGAATCTAAAAGATCACCTTGGAGCCAAATTTTCGTAATGTCAGAAATATGCAGAGTTTATACTCAAATTACTCAATTTTTCATAAAGAATCTGATGATGTCATCAATTTTCTCATACTAGCAGTGGAATTTTAGTCAACCTATAGAATAGAATATTTATGGAATCTTGAGGAACCTTGGTGATTTGTTGGAGGCCCAAAATTGACAATTTCATAACCAAACCAATTTTATACTCTTTTTTCTCAGTTTTTTGCTAGGAAGGTGATGATATGATAATATACTTCATCAAAGCAACTAAATTTTAGTCAACCCATGAGAAGGAATCTTAGAGGAATATTTGAGATTATCATGGGACCAGATCCTACCGAAGCAGTAAAGGGTCGAGCTTACAGTGATGTTTCATGATTTTTCTCTAGGAATTCAATGGTGCAATCCATTTCTTGAGTAGAGGCGTGAATTTACAAGCCATCCCTAGAAGTGGAGGTATAAGGTGTCTTTTGTACATGCATGTAATTTGATTTCACTAAATATTAATGAAAGAGGCCTCCTCACATTGAGCAGGCCCCGGAGACGTAACCCGCACTAAGTGAACTCTGTCATCAAATTGTTTGTGTCTTTTCTTCTCATGGTTGTCATTTATTTCTACTTCATTTATCTGTATGCCTCTTATGGTTATGTTCCATTTTAAATATAATTTTGTATGCATCTTTAAAGTGTAAAGGTTTGGATCAACAGGTCCTTGCATGCATTTTTCTTACTAATCTTGATAATCTAGTCAAAGTTCATATGTCAAGCCCTTTATGCCACAACCAACTCTAATATTTCTTTGATAAGAAGCACAAAATAACCTTTTGGTATTTTCTTTCAACACATAGACATTGTTTTCTATTCTTAAATCCTCAAAAACTAATTCTCTTGTACCTGTGGACTTGCTTTGAATTTTTTTAGCTTTGAAGTTTACAACATAGCCTCGATGACACATCTGAGACACACTCAACATATTATGTTTCAAAAAAACATATAAAACGCCTTTAGCTTTACCTTTTCCATTTGAGAGCATGACCACTCCTTTTGCAATTATTTTTCCTGGATTATTGTTGTGAAAGATCACATTAATATTGTCAACAGGCTTCTAAGTGAGAAACTTGCTTCTATCTCCTATCATGTGCCTAGAATAAGCTTCGTCCACATACCAAGGGCTCCCACCATTGTGAGCATAAAAGGTAGTGTCAAATTGATTGGATTTCTCTTTTACTGAGCAAGTGTCTCTTATTGTTGTGCAATCCTTTCTAAAACAAAAAATTAATTTCCTTTTTACGCTATAATTTAGTTGTTTCATTGGATTAAACATAAAAACCAATACTAGTTTGGTCGTTGGAGATGTGTTGAGCCTCCATAATTTCATTTAAATATTTTATCCCTTTGTTTAATTTATGGTTGAAGTTGAGGTGAGTTTTAGCCATTTCAAGCTCCTTCTTCAACAACACAATTTCTCCTCATAGCTTCTCACATATTTGATCCTTTCCATTAAATTGTTGGTTCAACGAATCTTGTATCTTCTTACCTTCTTCTAATTGCAGAAGTAGTGGATCTAATGCCTCAACCTTTTATACTATCAAGGATTCTTTATGGGTTTTGTTTTTATTTCTCAGCCTCCCTATCTCCTCAAGTGAACTTACCAGTTCTCCCTTCAAGATCATCTTCTCTTTCGTCATCATTAGAAATAGCCTCAACTTGCATGTTTTCTATCTCCATCAGCATGAATTCCTTAGGGATCTCATCATCTCTGTCCTCTCTGAGGATTGGTTGGGAAAAATTTAGAGGAGCTCTCTTCTTAAACAAAGAAACCTTTCTTCTTGGCCTCGTTTCTGTCCTTCTTAGCATTCTTGAATTTTTCTTTCGGATCATAGTCCTTTTTCTTATTTTCAGGACACTTCAATGCATAATGACCAACGTGGATATAGTTAAGACATTTAAATGGAAACCTACCTTTATACTTTCTTGATCCTTGTTTCAGCCACTTTACAAAGTTATCTCTTTCTTCATCTAATTCACAACATGTGTCAGCATGCTCATCCTTGCACCTATTTTCTTCTTTAAAGGTTGATTCTTTTGCTGCAAACTTCCTTTAGAACTCCTCATCTCATAGGAAATGAGTATTCCAAGGAGTTGATCTAGAGTGAGAGAGCTCAGATTTTCCATTTATTCAATGGATAACAGGTTGGGATTAGACCTCTCCGGAAGAGATCTCAACACTTTTTGCACTACCACATCTTTGAAAATACTTTGCAGATTATTCATCATCATGCATGCTCAATGATTCAAATTTGATCCTAAAACATTGGATTTTAGCTTTCTTTGCCTTGTTGTCTCCTTCATAGCAACTACTCATCTTGTCTGAGATTTATTCGATATATTTATAATCCTTCACCGTGACAAGTTCTAATTCAGGTAGGCCACTGAGTAGGGCATGCATTGCTTTAGGATTGCATGTGGACTCCAACTTCTGATTTTGGTAACCAATGCTGGAGGTATTTTATATTCTTCTTCCACAACATCCCACACATCAACTCCAAGTGATTGAATGTAGGTCTCTCATCCTCACTTTCCAAAATAAAGAGTTTGTTCCATTAAACATAGGTTCCTTATTGATGAAACCTCCTTCCTATTTTTCCATGCTTCTTGATCTTTCTTTCAGCTGTTAGACTGATTACAAGCAACCTTGATTCGATACCAATTGTTCAAAACTATGAAAATACTGAGAGGGGGGGAGTGAATCAGGTATTGTAGCAATTTTACCAATTCAAAAATTATTTTCACTTTGCATAAGAACAATAAGTCAGTAAAGAGAAGTTTCAACAATAAGCAACAATTTTTGTAATCAATGGAATCATGCAAACAACAGATAACCTCATAACTTATTCTCCATTTTATTAATAGGGAAGGCTACAATTTTCAATTACAAAGTTCTGCTACAACTTCCTATTTTATTAGCTACAAATGAATGGATCTACAACCCCAACTATTCTCCATCACCCACTAGAAGGAGAACCTACCCCTGATCAACAAGCTACACCTTGATTTGACACTCACTGCTCCATTTTTCATCCATTTCCACGCTAGGATCAATGAATGCCTTCTTTCATTAAAAAAAAAAAACAATTTATCTCAGTCACCTCTTAAAAAATCCTACAACAATTACCATACCAATACCTTGTTGCACTATAATATCTCTCTTAAAAAAAAAATCACTTTCTCGTTGATTTCGTTTTCTTTTATATATTTTTCCTTTTTCTAACTTTGGATTTGTTTATTTTTGAATTTGTGCATGAATCCTGAATTTTTCCTTTGTTTTGTTCTCATTTATCCTCTTGGACTGTATTTTTTATTCTGGACTCCATCTCCAAGTTAAACTAGCTTTAACTAACTTTTCTTCCACTTAAACTGATTTTTTTGCATTTTGGCCTCTTTATAGAATTTAGTGATGTGCCTGCTATTTTTATTTGCATTTAATTTGTCCTAACTGCCAAAACTATTAGTTCCATTGTTTTTCCTTTAATCCCCTTTTCTCTCGACCCTTTACCTATTTTTCCACCTTAAGATCAGGTCTTCGCAACCACCAGCTTAGGCCCTGGGCACTAAGCCTTTTCAATTCTTGTTGAGAACCTATTTCCTTTATTAACAACTTCACACTATTTGTCACGCTTCTATGCCCAATGGTAATGTCCAAGCTCCTAACTTTTTTATTAATTTGAATTCTCAAAAAGATATGGGATTCCAGGATCCAAGGATGGCCCCACATTCTTTTGACGTGCCCTTGGTCATGTTTTGATGTGAAATAATCGAAAGGACTTGGTTGTTAGCCACTCCCAGGGCCTCCTTATCTCCATTCTCTGTGCCTTGGGTTCATTTCTACATGGAATGACCCAGGGTTGGGTCTTCTAGCTCCCAAACCTGACTCCTTTTATTATTTGTCATGGCCATGGTTCTAGCAAGTGTCATAGGCCCTGCTGCGGGTACTTAACCCGTAGTCCTCAACAAACCAATGCATTCATTTATATGCACCACAATAATCCACGAGGGTCATACCTATGGGTTGACATGTCCTGTCAGGACTAATCAATGCTCTCTATTGGCTGACGATTTTCCTTAGTGGCTTATGCCTTCTGCCATAGCTTTCACTTATGCACCCTTCTTAAAATTTTGGGCTCTGTCAACTGGGATGAGTTGGCCTATAGGGTCTTCTTGAACCACTTCTTATTGGTCACCGTTATCCACCATTAATTCCTACGTGTCACATTGACACCTCTTGCACACCATTTAAATCTTCTAGGAAATATCCACTAGGATGATGTCACAATGAAGTCACCTATTCTATGTGTTGGTGTATGATTGGTAACATGTGTCACTTAGAAATGGCCCCTTTAGGTAACCAAAAACCTTGAATCTACCTACCATGCATCCATGTTAAAGTCACCACCTGACGTATCTCGAGCCAATCGCATTCCTCCACATGTCCTCCTGGAGGAGAGAGGCAAGGTCCTATGAGGCCTTATTTTCTGACCAAATCCTTCATTAATTTGTTTTTAGGCTTACCAGCCTTTTCATTGTTTTTATGATGATCCATCATTGTACTGCATACACTTGTTTTATTATTTCTCTATGCTATCCCTCTACAGGATGAGTTCTCGGAGTGGGCCTCCTCTTACTTGCTTTTCATTGGTTAGCTACACTGCTTCCATGTCCTGACACTTAACTCCTAACACTTAGTCATGTGCTTCTCCAAATAAACCTCTAAGATGCACCTGTTGGGGTATTACCATTAGGCTGGCTAGACTCACACAATACCCATTAGACAACATCTAGTTTTTATGTCCCAACTCTTTCCTCCTAGTCTCTTAGACTTGTAAACAAAACTTTCTGTTGGGGTGTATCTTTCAAGGTAAGCCTACCTATTGGGCTCCACCTATTGTCAAACTGGTTGCTTCCATGTCTACCTAGATCTCTCATTTAGAGGCTCTGCAAGCCTTGGCATTAAATTTGGAATTTAATCCAACTTTGGCTATATGCCAAAGAATCCTCCACACACTTAAACATTGCTATGAAGGCCTTGAGGTCACAGAACTTTGATTGAATCTAACTTTTGATCCAGGAGGTTTTTTTAGGGATTCCATATATCATTGGAAATATCTTTCAAATCTCTATTAGTATAGGTTCCTTACACCTAAAAAAAAGATGATCTAGTGCTTAAAACATGGCTCCAAAGATATTGCACTAAGTTTGCCTAGAACCTGATCCTTGCGGTATTTATTTGACACCTGCACCTCCTGCTGCCACCTTCCATCCTTGAACACTTTGTTTCCTTCACCTTATTTCCATCAATGATAACATATCTAAATATTTGTAGAAAAACTATTTTCTTTTTCGCAAATCAAGGTTTATTGTTTGAATGTTTTCTTTCAGTTGCAAATTGGCTTTCCATGCATAATAGAGTAGATTTGATTTTGTTCCAACTTCTTCAAATGGTTTGCTTCCAATTTAAATAGGGTTATTTGTTTTTCTTTCCTTTCCTCCAACCCAAATAGGTTTTCTTTTTTTCCTTTACATTTTTGAAAATTATAGTTGTTTTACTTTATGTCCTTTACATTTTTGCAAATTAGAGTAGGTTTACTTGCTTTCCTTCAATTTCTTTCAATCATAGTAGGTTTACTTGGTATCCTTTATTTTTCTTGCAATTAGAGTATGGTCACTTGTTTTTCTTTCTTTTTCATAGTATTTCTTGTAGCTTATATAGAATAAGTAGTTTATGTACAACCTATTCTTCATTCAGTGGCATCAAATCAACAAAAGAAGAATACAATAAATGTTGCACACATAGTTGTGACCCCTCTTAATTTTGTATGAACACGGGTTGATAATTAAAGATGAGACTTTCAGGACTTTTATCATTCATGTTTTAATATTGAGAGCCATCAAAATGTGCAAAAGGCTCGTGATAAAGATTGGCATGATAGATGTTTCAAGCATAAGAAATTTCAATGAGGGGATTTTGTTTTACTCTATGACAGTGTATTTTAAAGCACCTAGGGAATATTCAGATGCATTGGCTTGGCCCATATATGATCATATCTATAATAGATGTTGGAGTAGGGCAGCTAGAGAATCTCAATTGTAAAACTTTGGAATTCTTTGTAAATGGAAATCGGTTGAAGTTGTAAAGGGATAACCCATCTTCCATGCATAATTGAGTAGGTGTGTTCAAATTTTTTTCTTTGTATATAAATATATTGGTATAAGTGTTAATTTTCATTTATGTTGCAGATTAGATTGACATAGTGATTTTTTTTAGAAATTAGTAGTTTGGTGTATAATTTTAGCCATTGCATGAATGACCTTGCTAAACAAAAGGGACTGTATCATGTGAATTTGTCGCAACGATGAAATGTGCAGTGTTGGGGGCGAACATTATATTGTAATTCAGGTTTAAATAACACAAATGACTAACAACACGATTCAAAATAACCATATGGTGATTTGATTGGTTACTATAGCAACCCGTGGTGGCCCATTGGCGAAAGGATAGGAAAGTGACAATGCAAATTGTCTCAAGGAAGTTGGCAAGATTACATAGGAATGTTACTTCATCTTGATGTTTTAATGAATGCATCAATAGCATGGAGGTCTCTTCCAAGTTTTGATCCTATAGTTATGATTTTGATGGGACAACTACCAAATCTAGGCATGCGCTAATCCAACCATCATCATGGTGCCATCAATTTTCACAGTAAGTCAGATCTAGGTACATGTTATTCATGTTATGTTTTAATGCACCAAACTGCTTATATAATACAAGTTTACTTTGCTATTCCATTATATCAATAAGATATGGATATTAGTGTTAGAGTGGTTTGGTGGATCAAAGTAATGCTCAAAATTGAAAGTGTGCAACATAGCTCAAAACGTAAACGATTGGATAAATCTCGGTGATCAGAATCCAATGCAACTTGTTTCACTCAAATCTGACATCGGATGCTCCCATAAATTCTTTCTGATCATTTTGTGAAACAACTAAAAAAATTGGAATTTTAATTGCAGGGATGCCCAGTCAGCAATCCGTACTGCTGACTGGACAATGATTGGGTAGGTTACAGGTTCTCCATTGGCCAATGGTTGGTGGACACCTGGCGTAGTAAGATTGGTTATGGCATGGCAAGTTTGTATTGGTTTATGGCTTAGTTGAAGTGGCCCAATGAGGGAGTGCCACGTGGGCCAACTAGTGGCTACCACATGGCCTCAACATGGTGGCCAAAATTTGGGTTGGGGGCTAAACAACACCCCCCAGCATTTGAAACCAATACCTCTCAGCATTTAACAAAGGCCTGCACCAACACGACACGTTATGTTTCTTGTTAAAAGTATGGTCCAAAACAATATTTAACTTTGGTAATTGGCACATTTGGGGAGGGCAGGGTAAGACGTAGCCCCTAGCCACCGCTATGCCATAGGACTATAGATGAGGGGATGAGGGCTAGGTCCTAGTCTAGCCCTTGTGTCCATTAACACAACCACAAGCCCATACAACATAACCAAGCACATAACTGGACAAAAAATAGAGATGAGGGCCAGCCCTTGATTACATGACCCCATAATGTGAGTAGGAGCACAACAAAAAAGAGGGGCCAACCAGAAGGGGCCGAACCATAGTCACATGTAGGTCCATAGAACCAAGGGTGCACCGGCGAAGGTGGCCAGACTATAGCCCAAGACTTCGTCACCTTTCACGGTCGTATGGCCTCCGCGTGACCAAAATTTTTGGGACTCGGAGCTTAATGGCACCCTTAAAGTCCCACAATTTCACCTGCCGAGTAGGAATATTGCTACATTTTGTGTGTCGATTTCTCATTTGGGGCGCTCATGCCAGGTTGAGGCTGAATTGTAAGATGGTTAGTTGTAGAATTTTGGAAAAGGAAGAAACAAACATAACTTTTTTAGTTTTTTGCCAAATGAGCTGCACAAAGAACCAACATATGGTTTTTAATAGTGTTGGATTCATTAGAGACATCCCTTCTTCTATTTGAGTAGTCTAAAGCATGTAAACACACTTTGAGCATTTTTAATGAAAGAGGCCCTACATTGGAAGATGAACCAGGAGATGTAGCCCAAGAGATGGGTGAACTCCTTTATCATCTTATGTGTTATGTGTTTCAGATATATTGGTTTTGTGTCTATTTGGGTGCAAAATTTGGATAAACTTTACTTGTTTATGTGTTTAGTAAACTGATCCTCTACCCAAAACACATATAAATTTGACTTGCAAGTTGTTAAAAATATTCAAGTTTATAGATTCATATCATTTTGGCATCAGAGCAAAAGGTTTCTGTGAAGATTTGATTTTTTCACGAGTTGTTTTTTTCATGCTTACAATGTTGAAGCTCAAGAGAGGAAAAGGAGAATTGGTGGAGCCAAGATCTCAAATTGTTTCAAGGATGAAAAACACTCCTCAAGCTTCAATAGTCATGGCACATGAAGAGGGTCCTGAAGAGATGTTTGAAGATTAGAAGACCTTGAGAAAATCATTCTTTGAGATGCCAGAGATGGTTAAGGTTCTGTATGAGGAGAGGAATTCTAGACTTTATGAAGAGAGCTCAAAATCTCATGGAGAAAAAGGAGACAAATATTTAAAAGGAAATGGAGGGAATGGTGAAAAACCACCAACTTAACCTTCATCATGATCATCCTCATCTACATCTTCAACCTCATGTTCTTCTACTGCTACTACCCTTTCCAAAACAACTCCAAGTTCAAGAAGAGGCCATGGTAAAACTCCTTTTATTAATCTTGATATTAAGTTTAAATTTCCTATGTACAATGGAGAGGTAAATAAAGAAATATTAGACAATTGGATTTGCCAAATTGATGTGTATTGCAGGATATAAAGAATTGAAGATGATGAAACCAAGATTCGGTTTGCTTCTCTTACAATCGAAGGTGCAACACTATTTTGGTGGGAAGCCAAAACACAAGAGAACATGAAGAAACATGGTATGGTTTTATCCTCTTGGAATGATATTTTTGTTGCAATAAGAAGGATTTTTTATCCATTAGCATACATGCAAAAATCTATTATGGATTGGAAAAACTTTAGGCAAACTAAAGGGGGAAAATGTACAATCTTATACCCAAGAATTTAGGAAAAGAGATTTGATTTTGGGTATAGATTTGTCCTCACAATATGCTTTGTTGAAATAAATTGTATGATTTCATAGTTATTTGAGACATGCTATTCTCATGTTTAACCCTACAAAACTATATGAAGTTTATGTTCACGAAACTCATTTAGAGGCAAGAGGGAAAAATGTTTCTGAACAAACTAGTGAGAGTTCCTTTGAATTTGTATAAAATGGAAAAGGTAAGTTCAAAGAAAAGGGGAAGAAGAATGTTTCCAAAAAGATGGAGAAATAAAAACTCACATGTAAAAATTATTCCAAAGATGGGCATGATGAAGATTATTGTTGGTAACTTCATCCAGATATGAGACCCAAAAACTTTAAGAACAGGTAGAAGGAGAACATAGTTGCAACTACACAACATGATCTATGTTCATATTCTAGAGATGAAACAAATATCACAGCCATAGGTTTCAAAGGTAAGGACATTGAAAGTACTAGTTATTCAAGTTGTCTCAATGAAACTTAAGATAAAAAAATAAAAATAGAGATTTTCCATATTAGAGTTATTTCAAAACATAATAAGATAGATACAATATTTGATAGTGGTTCAAAAGAAAATATTCTCTCAGAAGACATTGTCAAGAAGTTGAATCTAGAAACCATTCCTCATCCTAAACCGTATCCTTTAGGTTGGGTATGTGAGAATGAAAAATTGTAGGTGACAAAGAAATGCATCTTTAGATTTGAAATCACTACAAACTTCCTAGATCAAGTAAGCCTGATGTAATTCCAATTGATATATGTGGTATTGTTTTGTGAGGCCCATATTTATATGATAGGAGAGCTATTTTTCATCACCATGAGAAAAAATGTCATTTTTTCAAGAATGGGATTGAGTACATTATTATATCACACAGCAAGAAGTTGAATGCATCTCTTCTAAATGTGGGGCAAATGAAGAGGATTATTAATCCTAGTAAGAACTCTACATTGTTTATGATCAAACATGAAGGTGTTGAGGAATCTAAAGCCTTTCAAGGATATGATTCAAGTTTGAAATATGATTTAACTGATGTTTCTAATTCGTGTAGTAAGATGTTTCGGGAGTCTAACATGTTTCCTCCTAAAAGAGGTAAACAAAATGAAGTAAATTTGCATCAACGAGCATCATTGTTGAACATTAGTGTGAACAAGATGTCAGTGTTAGATAGTGCAAAGGTCAAAGATAAAATGAAAAAGAAAATTGAGAAAGAGGACATTGGTTCTTCTTCTTGTGGGTTTCATAATGTTTTGGCTTTGAAAAGTGATGGTGCATGGCAATCACGATCATATTTGGTCAAGAGTTGAGCCAAGTACGAGGATAGACATGTTAAGCATCATCATGATGATAGTGTTCAAGGTGAGAAGAATTTGAGATTGTTTAAGTTTCCTTTGATTGGAGACCAAGGAGGGAATGTGTTTATTTCTTTAAAGGAAGTTTTTCATTATGCATATTCTTGGATATTGTAGCAAGATGTTATTTATGACAGCAAGTCCAAGACTCCAAACTCAGGGAAAATGAAAAGCTCAAAATGTCAAATTCAAGAAAAGTTCATTGGATTGAGACTAGAAGACTGAGGGAGATGTATTTTTCTAGACATTTTTGGGCACAGCAACCCCAATCATAAATGTCCATAAACTGAGGTCTCCTAAGTCCCTAAAAGTTTTTCTTCACTACCTAAAGGAACAAGGTCAGCTGATTACATCATCTCCCAGAAGTTCTCCACTAAAAACTACTCAGAAATGGTCAAAACTGGACCATACTGAATACCCAGCGCAAAGGGTGCGATGCATATCACCTTCCCAGTGTAAAGGGTGTGATGCATACTAGATGGCCCCTATGTAGGGTGTAATGGGCGAGAATGGACAAATGTCAGAGACAGTTTGCGAGGTGGAAGATCATAGAATCTTCCAGAAGCTTCCCCTCTGAAACTTGCCTCTCTGTTTTCAAACAGGGATGAGTAGGAGATCATCAGTCTCCAAGTTGAATCAAGAACTATCAGAGAGAGAACACTAATCAAGACCCCAGAAGATGACTCACCCCCCTACAATCATCTATATATGGATCATTCATCACAGAGATCCAGAGGCTGGAATCTTGTATCTTGTAGAGAAGTGTTGTTGGTTTTCTAGTGAAACTTCATAGTGTTGGGTGATCTAAGCTTTACTTGAGGTGAAGAAGGGCTTTCTTGCTAGAGGATGATGTTGGGTCAGAATAATTGGTTGCAATCCTCTTACTATTCTTGATATTAATAAAGCTATTCATGTTTTCCTCCACATTCTTGTATGTTTGATTGTATATTCATTTGTGTGGTTAATACATATCTGGTCCTGTGTTATTTATGAATATAGATCTCTGTTCTTCGATAGTATTATGCTGCTTTCATTCCATAGGTGCTCTTTGAGGCTGGGCAAATGAAGAAGAAGCGACAAAGATCTATCAAGAAGGAGAGGAATCAAGTAAGGAACCAAGTGCAAGACTAAGGTTGGTGTCTTTTGTTCCAATATTATCTATTTTTCATAAAGGAAAACAAAAGTAATCTTTACTTGTTTGTTTCTAAGATAGCTACCAATCTTAGTGGGAATAGCAGCTTCGAGTGGACACTATTCCCGGTAACAAAATGGTGACTCCGCTAGGGAGCGAATAGATTGTTTGTTAGTCTATCTTTGTTTGTTTTATAAACTTACAGACGGAGCCTGAAGTCAAGCCAGCTAGCCTTCGAACTGCATTTGTTATGCAAATGCAAAGTAAATCAGTGTTGCTTCAGTCTATCTCCGGGTTTTGTTTATGAATTGAAAAATCAATCTGTAAACATTCTAATTGCCCTAAGTGGTGGCTCTAGTAACCTCCTTAGATCAATCGTTGTGATTTACATTTACTGAACATCTCTTACACGGCCTAAATCCCTGAACTGAACTACAAACTGTGAGCAAAGACTGGTTAAAAGTCTCGCACTGGTACCATCACACTCTCCCTTCAAGGAAGTCTGTATGCATCACACTTCCCATGTGTAGTAGGTGAGATGCATACTGGATTCCCTGTGTGACAAGTGTGATGGTCAAGGAAGGTTAATTTTACCTTCAAACTTTGGTTTTTCTTCACTCCTTTCAGTTCTATTCAGCAGTTTTGTTGTCTGTGGTCGGTATATCTCTATGAAAACCCCCTTCTCTTCCATCATTCTACCTCTATTGTGCAAAGAATTGTAAGTGTTTTTATGTATTGTGCGCCATTTCCAGTTCTCTTTTGCAAGAAGTAGCATAGTGGAACTGTCATTTCTTAATCTGAAAGTGTCGTAAGTGTCGCTTTCAGTCATAGAAGAGAATCCCATTGTTCTTGATAGTCGATTGTACTGTTACTCTTGTATATGATTTGAATTAGTAGTTTTTAAAGTGTCGAAAACAGTTTTCATTTCGAAATCACAAAGTGTCGCCCTTATCATCACTTCATTTTGAAAAGAAATTTGTTAAGTATAGTCGCTTTGAAAATAATTTAGATTTGCACTTAGCATTCTTCTTGTCATTTATACATTAACACGGCTGAAAACAAATACATGCATGTGAATTTGCATTTAGACTTCTTGGTTTGATTTAGGACAGTGCATTTAGTGTGTGCTCAGTGCTCTTTGTTGAAAGACTCTCAATTTTCTTTCCTTAGTAGCTAGGATTTTCATTGCCAAAAGAAGATTAAACAGTTGTTTATCATCTTAGACTGCATTTTAGGAATTGTATACACATCACGCAGTGAACCTGAGAGGAAAATTTTTAAACAAGATCAACTATAAAATAAATTTAATGAATCTAAAAATGCTTTGGAACCTAATGCACAACATCTAGAAGTCTAGGCTAGAGATGTATTTCGGCATCGTAAAACCTGGTAACTGTTGTTTTCATTGTTGGTTGGGTGATTACTCCACTCTGAGATGACAAGTGCCAGTACGGACTTGTGCTCCTAAGTACCGTCGAGTATATATTGGGAGACCACAATAGGCTATATCCTTTATCCTTAGGAATTCGTGTCTGCCTCCCTATCGATCGCAACGCACTGAACACAGCATTTGGGAAGATTGACTACCGTACCGTAAAAAGTATTCTACAGTTTTGCGATTGGTTTGGTAATCCCCTCTGCCTAGATTTCTAGAGAAGTCTCATTCGTTCCTTTTCGGACTCCTTAAAAGAAAAGGTCCATCTGAGCACTTGTCACTTCAAGCTCATTAAAAATCGAAGGCGACTAGAGTCATCTTTTGTTTTTTCTCGACACTTAAAAATTGAAAAAACCAGTTGTGTCAAAGCGTCTAAAATTTATTTTAATTGGAATAACATCACAAGTTCCCTCGTTGGTCTTTAGGTTGAGAAAAATGGAGTCTACCAACCAAGGATTTCCCCTTTGAGGAAATCCTAGTCCTTTCTCCTCTTGGGGAGATGTTGGTGCACCCCATATGGCCACATTGTCACTTCTAGGGTTGACGATTGGTTTGCCTGTATGGCTTTTCTCTACCTCTGTCATTCAGAATACCGTAATTCCTCAACAGTCAAGTCAGCAACTAGATGATACTAGAGTTTCCCCCCAACCTTCTACTTTGTCTGTTTCTCCCTCTCCTCCTTCCTCTTCGCTTGATAAAGTTGGTAAAGCTAAAGATCAAGTAACTAAGAAGAAGAAGAAGCGGAAAGAGGAAAAGGAAAAGAAGAAGAAAGAACCAAAAACGAAAGGGGGCAACCAGGCGTCGTCTAGTGAAAATCCTCACAGCGCACCATCTAAACCTAAATCTCCTTGTGTCATTTGCAATGGAGACCACTATCATCGAGATTGTCCTTGCATCCCTCGGATCTTAAGGGAATGGTCTCCTCGTTTGCACAATCTGGTGTCGTCAACCCCTGATGATCATGTTGAAAGCACACCATCAACCAGTGAAAGTGAAGTATCTGGACAGAAAAGGAATCACAAATTTCCTTGTAAATTGTGTGAAATCGATCACGCCATCCACCGTTGTCCCTTCTTAGACGAAGCTAACAGAGTTTTGGGTGACTGTCCTGCTTCACTGCTACGGCTCCCTCCTGGATATAAGAAACTCTTGCCAAGTCCACCACTGGTTGAAAATCCGGCAGGCATGCCACTGTGGTCGGCCAAAACATCTATCATTGAAAATGAACCCTATGAATCCATACCAGATGAAAGTCAAAAGGTCGAGGCGGCAGTTGACCCGGTCTTGTCTTTAGAATGTTCATCTTCGAATGATACCGTCACTGAAGAGAAAGAGAACGACACTGTTCAAATTCTTTTCGTAAACACAGACTCCGATGAACTTGGGGGTAGTCTACCCATTCCTTTACCGCAAGAAGGAAGTTCATCAGAGTCATATCCAGTCATCTATTCGGTCCCACCTCCAAGAAACCTAGTCGTTTCCTTCGACTGGAATCTACTAGGCAGACCCTGTTTACCAGCTAGTGTACCATTCCAAATCATTGTACAAGCTTACAGAATGGTCATGGCTGGTACCATCATAGATGAAGGGGCTTCTGCGAGTTTTCCTTTCCTCAAATGCTTGGAAAGCGCTTGGTTCGCCATCGTTATGCCTGAAATGAGAATATGACCGGCTTTGACAATAGGACCAGTTGACCGTTGGGATCTTCCAATTGTGCCTTTACTTTGAGAAGGAAAACCGTTTCACATGAACGTGATGGTTAAGTCCAAGGACCCTGGATTATAATCTACTCCTTGGGCATGACTATTTATTGCAGGAGTGTCGTCTCTCCTCACTCTTTAGAGTAATGTGTTCCGCACGAAGGCAGCAATGGTTCCAGCTCGTAGACCAACTGCCCTTTCCCCGGTTCACACATAGAAAATAGTCAAATGCCATCCCTAAATGGTCTTTTCACGCAAGGAATGTCTCATCGATCTCTAGTCCGTCCACTTGATGAGCGCGAGTGATTCAGGAGGATATGACAGAAACCCAAGGGGCATGCACCCTGGTCTATTTCGGCAGGAAAACCTTGGGTATAGAGTAGGTTTCCGCGAAGGATATATGACTAGTCTGACAGAACCGTCCGTTTAGGAAAATGGGATTAGACTGGAATAAGATTCCCTCGTCAAAGTTATGTGAGTGGAGGCGACTGTGCCACTCACCTTTGTCTATTTCGGTAGACATCACCAAGGAAGCATTTTGTCTGTGACGCGGATGGAGAACTTTCATGGAAACTTGGGAATTTTTCGCTATACTTGGGGGCATGCAAACCTTTTTGCATGCAAGCGAGGAGCGACCATTTATTTTTTAAATTTGTAGTTCCTCTAACCCTTTAAACTCGTAAGGCTGGTCATTTCCTAGCTTGCATAAAGAAAGGATCCGGGGCAAAGCTTCAAAAGGTGCAAGCCCCATAAAAAATGGCATCTTAGATGAGATATCCTTATTATATGACTGGCATGAGTAGTTTTAACGCAAAATTCAAGTTCATTAAAAAATAAACATAAACAATGAGAAAATGTTTCCCCCAGAGTTTAAGCTCATTAAAAAATGAACCAATTTTTGGTAAATAACCATTGTGAATGCATTATCATCAACTCTTGAGCCTTGGTCGTGTTCTCATCATCACCTCCACTCTGTTTTTAGCCGATCATTCACCTCCATTTGATTGTTTACCCTTTCGAGGAACATCTGTGAAGAGTGATTCTATAAGCCATCCTTGTGACACTGTCGTGATTGGAAAATTCCAAACCTTACTTGGAATCAGCTGCTACCTGAAATCATCACCCGTTCCTCGAAAAACGAGTCTCCTTTAAGCTCTTTTCAACTAACTCATAAAACATGAAAAGATTGCCGAGAAATTAGCCTCTCTGGCTCGTTAAATTCATCGGAAGTGCTATCCCTCCTCTAGATTTTAATATTTTTGGACTTGAGGGATTATTACACAAAAAGATCTAGTGCTTGTCTTGTTCGGCTCGTTAAAATTACCGAACATTCATCCCTTTCATATTATTTTACGCTTTTTCGGACTTAAGGGGTTATATGATGAAAAAGAATCTTTGGAGTTTCCTTTCCATCCCTTTTAGACTCTTTAAAATTGAAAAGGATTGAGTTATCTTTGTCGTTAAACTCGTTAAAACCGAATAGCGACAAACTCGTCCAAATGGATGAGAACGAGTTTCACTGTCGCTAGGCTTGTTAAAATATAGCGACAGGTTCGCCCGAAGGGTGGATAATAGAACACGAATATGTTATCCTCCTCAAGCTTGACAAAAATAAAGAGGTACTGGTCGGAAATGACTGGGGAAAATTGGGAAGAAAACTTGAAAAAACTTTATTGGTAGAAAGTCGCTCTTGAACATGACATTTTCTCTCCGCATCCGAGCAGGGTTGGGTTGTTCCGTTCACTGGTAATATCACCATTGGTCCGTCACACCGTCCATATTTGGGGTTAACGCTACCAATCCATTGTCAGTGTCGCTGATATGTTCAAGAGAAGTCATTCAGAGAATTCACTTGTGTCTCACCCGCTGAAATACATTCACGCTCCATTCTTTTCATGACTGCCACCCCGAACCCTGTATCATCAGATCGTTTTCACCTCCAAAATAATTTGCTTCGTTCTGTGTCGTAGATGTGGGATTCATTAAGGCCCTCCTATGACGGGTCACTTCTTGTCGACATCAGCTCATTATCCAAGAAGTCGACCTAGGAACAACCCTTTCAGTACTTTGAAGCTTGCATGCCTCAATGGCAAGTTTCTCACTTTCGACGACAATTTTACATTAATGGCCTTCGACCAAGAGATTTTGCTTGGTGTTCGATGCCAAGTCATTTTCCACACCGCGCGAATTGTACTGTAGTACCTTGAGGGTCATTGTCATTATTGGTGATTCCTCTCGTGTCTTGTTAACAATTTACATCATTCGCTGGTAATCAGGCGATGTCTTTCCATGTTCGACTCCAAAACATTTTTTCACATGGATCGATTTGTACTCTGAGTGAAGATTGAACGAGTTTTGAAGACCTCAGATCTAGTTTCATCCATCCGGGCTACGATAAATTCAGGAATATAAAGACATAAAATGTACATCATTGCCGAACAGAAGATCATCCAAATCAAAGGATGATGAGTCCGAATCATCAGTTTGCTACATAGAGGATTGTCTGTCCTATGTTCATGAAAATGAATTTATAAAGCTGAGCATGGGAATGCCTGCCTCAGCTAGATCATGAAAAATATTATGAACATAATGTATTGTATTGTATCTTATTACACGTTGCCTCCCAGCTTGAAAAAACTTTGGATCCTCATGATAAAGCATTTCACCCGACATCAAAATATTAACGACCTCATGCTTTAGGGGGCAACTGTTATAGACATTTTTGGGCACTGCACCCCAATAATAAATGTCCATAAACTAAGGGCTCATAAGTCCCTAAAAGTGTTGCTTCACTGCCTAAAAGAACAAGGTCACTTGATTACATCATCTCCCATAAGTTCTCCACTAAAAACTGCTCAGAAATGGTCAAAACTGGACCATACTGAATACCCAATGCAGAGGGTGTGATGCATATCACCTTCCCAATGTAAAGGATGCGATGCATACTAAATGGCCCCTCTGTAGTCTTTACTTGTTTGTTTCTAAGATAGCTACCAGTCTTAGTGGGAATAGCAGCTCCAAGTGGACACTATTTCCGGTAACACATCTTACATGTTTCATATTCCTTTTGTAGCAGTCAATGGCTTTGTGACAAAAAATATTGCAAGAAAAACAATATCCCTTGAAGTACCTGGAACGTGAAGATATTTCTGTGTGACGGTCTTGCACCATTCTATTTCTGCATCTCGCTGCAACATGTCCAAGATTATGACATACATAACACTCAACATTATTTATCTAAGAAAATAACTGACTATCACTTCCATAGTTTGGAGTAAAAGATTTTCTTTGACAGATTTCTTTCCTTGGTTGTTGATGAGGTTGACCTCTTATCTCCTTGTTGAGCATTTTGGGTTTTGCATTATAGTTCCTTGCCTCTCCTTGTGAGCTAGATTCACCTTCAATAGATTCATAAAAACCAAGACCAGTTTTGATAACAGGGGACCTTTGACTACTAAGAATATTATCCAAAATCTTAGTACTGTCTTGAAATCGTAATAGTTTATCCTTTTCTTCTATTTTACGTTTTAAGATATTTACCTCAACCTAATATTTCTCTTCCTTTTCCATATGTTGCTTCTTCAAGATTTCTGCAGCCTTTCTTCCTTCTTCCACTT
>APFE030585501.1:29275-48957 GCA_000404065.3 Pinus taeda | reverse complement strand
TGTTAATATCTTGGCTCCTTGGTTGATCAAGTCCCTTAGGGACAAGGGGACCAATTTCTTCTGGGTCTTGAATTGCAGCATTTCCCTGATGGCCTCAGGGGTCATGTAGAATACTACTGCACCTGTAGGGTCAAGCACAACCCTCTGCATGGTGTCATAGCAGACAGCACATAGGTGAATCAGGTCAGGGAACTGGTTGACCTGAGGGAGCTTGAAAATTGGGAGGGAGGACTCCCAAATACCTAGAATGTCTGTCCCATCCTTATGCTTGGATTTGAGCTCGTTTAATAGATGAATGTGGAACTTGCATTTTGATAAGGAGTCCTCAGAGATTTGGTAGTCTAGGTCTGCCAAATCTTGCCACTCCAGCTCTCTCTGGGGGGCATTTAGGGGAGCAACATTCAGGGCTACTGGCACTGCTGAGGTCTCCATGTTTGTTTGAATACTGCTTGACAAATAAGAAAGGCATTGCCTGAGAAAGGAAGATTTTGAAGAATGCAGGGTAGCAGGGTAGGTCTACAGCAATTGGGATACTGTTTGGCTCTTTGAGGAAGCAATTTACCGTGTTTAGTAGACCTCTCTTGATAATTGAAAGCAGGTTATGGATTCTGTTTCACGACTGCGCGAACAGAAAAAGGGTTTTTACTGAAAATTCAATCTTAAACAGCTCTGCTAGTGAAATTCGACCATCAATTCTTCAAGAGGGAGCTGGGTATGCGTGGTTTTATGGTGAATTTTTAGGCTTCTTCTGTGTTCAGGTGTTTTTAGAATTTACAGAGGAAAACCAGGTTTGCAGGGAGGTTTGATGGACAAATACCTATTTAAAGGATTGCTTGGGTCGGAACAGCAGTTGGGTACGCGCTCTGAAGCTCTGTGGTTGGTCTTGAATCGGTTGGCGAATTCTTTGTCGTAACACGCATGTAGAGAGTGCAGAAGAGTTTTTATAAAAAAGTGCAAAAAACAGGTAAATTTGGCAAAATATGGCTTTTTCGGCTTATTGGCGCGCTTTTTTAAATGACGTCAGCATGACGTCAGCAAGTGGGTCCAGGTTGGATGACGTCAGCAGGACGGCATCAGGTGACGTGGTGGCCTAAGGCCGGTCCACGGGGGCGGTGAGGTGGCGGCCAGGTGGACGAATGGTAGACAGGGCGCGCGGTCGTGGCGCTGACATAAGCGATAAAAGGATGCTAACACAGGCGGACAGATGGCATCATATCGGGCCCCCTCCTATATGGCAAGGAATCTATCAGAGGGGGCTCCGATGGAACATGGGGGGGACACGTGGATTCGTGTGACATCATCGTCTGACAGATATCAGACGATATCTGTCGGACGTCGGGGAGCCTCCGAAATCCACGACGACCGTTGGATTTAAAGAGCGAGATCTTATGACTATCGGGAAGGGGATATGCGCGGAAGATATGGTCAACAGGCGGCTTCAAATAATAATATTTATTGGTAATTGCGCCTGGCAGGACCCTTCGGGTTTTCAAAAAATTTCAATAGTTTTTCAATCTTTTCTTTTTAAAATCAAATATACCCGACAACTTTAGAAAAAAGGCAAAATAAAGGTTTTGATGAAATTTTCCACATAAAACGTATGAAGGATAAAAACTTAGAATGGGCGGGGTTTAATGAAATTTCATGAAAAAGGCGCATAATGGCTCCCGACCTTAGGATAGGGTGGGGAAAGTGGATTTCATCATATTTTTTCCTTTTTGTGGGTATAAGGGTGCAAAAAGGGTTTTTTCAAGGGTTTTAGGCAAAATGGAGAGTTGGCTATGTAGATAGGCTCTGATGGAGAAAAGGGGTTAGGCTTGGGTTCTTGAACTTAACCAGGTGTTAATCCGATGCCCTAGTAGTGAAAACATAAGGCTATAATGCCAAGGAGGGGATATTTATACATTGTTTAGGGTTTATACACCATGGTGTTATAATAGTAGGGAAAGTGAAGCATAGGGAGCTAGATAATAGAGTTAGAGGTTAATATGGGGGGAGAAAAGTGAATGAGGAGTAATACTACTAAGTTTTCTTGGAAACAACTTAGTTTAAAGAGTAGATCAAAATGAAAAGATTTTTACACAAGAAATGTGGCTTTTGAAGGCATAAGAACCCACATAAAACCTTGAATCTCTCTTATGAACACATCTTGTGAAGGGATATTAGTAACGAGTGGTAAAAAAAGGGAAGAAGGGAAGTTAGACATGCTCCACTGTGTTGTTTTCCTTGTACTTGGTTAGCAAAGTTCAGCTTGGAAGGAACACTACTTCTGCAACCCCATCTACCTGCCCCAACTAATTTGCCTAGCATTTTTGTTTCTTCTTGGAGGGTGCACTTGGACTTGCAAACCCCTTATGTGCCTTTTCTTTTCCATTGGCTTTTTGCTTTCATTTCCTATCTAGCACTACCCTTATTTCTTCCAAGGCCCCAGATTAAGCAGTTGGGAACCTTAGTTTCTCTGCCTAACTACTGATCTGCCAAGATTAAACAGTTTGGACAGATTTCTTTCTCTATTCTACAACAAAAATTGAAAACATGGCATGATCCAGATTGGACTGTTGGATCATCCATCAAAACTTTAATAGGCATGAAGGCATGTACACACCTTGTCTTTCCTTGGAAATATGGAATCTTTGTAGCAGCAAAGCAGAGCATATTTGGCACTTGAATTTGCCAATCATGAAAAATGAAACCTATTGGTATAGGTATCCAACACCTCCTCCCAGGTCTTTTCCAAAATAATATCCCCTTGCACACAGTGGATGGGGTCAAGGGTAGGCCTCCATGGTTGCGCACAGTGATATCAGGCTCCACACTACATTTTCCCCTCTGCTTCCTAGCTATATCCCTCACTCGACCCAGTTTAGGTTCCAGAGTAGCCTGAATAGGCCCATCATTACAGCCAATGTGACCATAGTCTTCTCCGAAGAAAATGAGCAGAAGAGTGCGCAGGCAAGAAATCCAGAAGCGCCTTCTCAGGAGGAGAGAAATCAAGGAGCGAGCCATGGTAGCAGGGGCATTAGTCATGGCCGTCTGCATGGTGAAGATGTTCAAGCTGGTGACATTCAGCATGGTGGTGGCAGATCAGCAGAAGCTTCAATCAAGATGGATTTTGCTGGGAGTTCAAGCGGCACCCAGCATGCAAGGGAGCCTCCAGGTGGCATTGCGAAGGGGTACGTGGAGGAAAACGCTGAAGACTGGGACTAGTATGCCTGCCCTATCGTCGAGGAGCCACTAGACCAGGATGAAGATAATTGACACCGCGTGGCATCTGTGGTCACCTAAGTGCCAACTCAAACGTCTGTTGCTGACGAGTTTGGTCTACTCACAGGTTGTTTTTGCTGTTTATATGAACAATAAGCAGTTTTGTCATTTTGTTGTAGCATCAGGTGGTGTTGTGCTGAATCCTTCTTTGGTTTTTGCCTTAAACATGGGTACTGGTCTTATGTATGTTTTTCCCTTTGGTTATGATCTCGGGTTATATGTTTGGTCTCTTGCCATTTCAAACTGGTTTCCCCAAATCTGGGGCAGTTTAGACTTTTATGATGAACTTCAGGGACAAACGTTGAGGCAAGGCCTCGTTGTAAATATTTTTTGGTTTTATTAATAGAATTAGCCTTACGAAGAAGAAAAAACAATTTTAGGATGTGTTTTGCATATAGCTTTCAAAGTTTCCTCATATGGAAGTGGAAGTTTCTATTTAGTTGGTACTAAGGCTAACACTAGCATTGAAGGAACCTTCCAGGATGATCACTCTAGAGTTGGTAGAATCAAAGTTGTAGTTGAAGGTAATGCTTGAAAAGGAATGCATTAGGCCAACTGTATCACCTTGGGGTGCACCAAGGCTGTTTGTAAAGAAGAAGGATGGTACTCCTAGGTTGTGCATTGACTATAGGTAGCTAAATAAGGTAACCATCAAGAACATGTATCCATTGTCGAGGATTGATGACTTTTTTGACTAGTTGAAGGGAGAAACAATGTTATCAAGTATTGATTTGAGATCACTATCACACTAAAGAAGAGGCCATCTACAAGACTACTTTCCAGACTAGGCATGGGAGTTATAAGTTTTTTTTAGTTCTTTTTGGGATAACTAGTAATCTATCTACTTTTATGTGCTTGATGAATAATGTGTTGTGTTCTTATATGGATAAGTTTGCTATTATATTCATTGATGACATATTGATATATTCTAAGATTGAGGAAGAGCATGTCAAACACTTAGCAACAATATTGAGATTTCTAAGACAACATTAGTTGTATGCCAAGCTTAGTAAATGTAGTTTCTTTTAGATAGAGGTACACTACTTGAGACATGTGGTTTCCAAGGAAGGCAGAGAAATGGATCCAAAAAATATAAGAGATATAGTGGAATGGGGAGCTCCTAAGAATGTGGATGACGTAAGATCATTCATGGGGTTAGCAGGTTACTATAGGAGGTTCATCAGGAACTTCTCATGGATTTCCTATCCTATTACATCATTGTGAAGAAAAGGAAAGAAATTTGAATTGACAGAGGAATGTGCAACAAGTTTTGAACAGTTAAAGATGTTGTTGACAAATGCTCCAGTTATCAATATCACAAATATGGATAAAGAGTAAGTGGTGTGAACGGATGCTTGCAAGAGGGGACATGGTGGAGTCCTTATGTAGGAAGGACAGGTAGTGTGTTATGAGTCACAAAAACTAAATGAGCACGAAAAGAACAATGTGACTCATGACTTTGACTTGATAGCGATCATTTATGCATTGAAGATGTGGAGGCACTATCTTCTTGGTAGGAGATTAGTATTGATGAGTGATCAAAATGGGTTGAGGTAGTTGTTTGACCCACCAAATCTAAAAGCTAGCCAATCTAGATTGTAACAACCATAGTTAAGAATTCATGTTAAAAAATATAAAACCATGGTCATGGGACTCATATTCCAAGCTGAATGTTTG
Organism: Pinus taeda; assembly: GCA_000404065.3. Taxonomy (NCBI): domain Eukaryota; kingdom Viridiplantae; phylum Streptophyta; class Pinopsida; order Pinales; family Pinaceae; genus Pinus; species Pinus taeda. Next base: position 44,016 of record APFE030585501.1, on the reverse strand, counting down.
GAAAAACATCCTAGTGGGTGTTCATTTCGGTTATTATGGCTAAAGGAAATTGGAAAAGCAAATGCAAAAGCGTTTGGAAACACAAAATGTCATTTTTGGTATATTTATTTATGAAAATAATGGAAATTAGGAGAAAAGGAAGGTGAAAGGTCACAGGTTGCATGTGAGGAGGAAAATGAAGAAAAATAATTGAAAATGAAGAAAAAACATGCCTCATTGATAAAAATGCTTATGAGGATTAGTTGGCAAGATTTTTCTTAGCATTGGATCAATAAAGGCAAAGAAGGCAAAGAGGAAGCATAGATCAAGCATGGAAGAGTAGGATCAAGCACTTACAACATGATTTTTTGTAGGTATTGATTTCCATGTGTGATTTCCTTTGTTATATTTTTCACGCATGCTATTGAATGTGATTCTTTTGTTGTTATAGCATGGGTTTTCCGAGGTGTGATCATGTTTTCAGCCTAGCCTTACCATTTCTAGATAGCCATGGTGTGATGGGGTTCCCATGTTTTGGTTGAGTTGGATTTCCGAATGGCTTTGAAGTTGAGTGAGGTGTATCTATGAATGATAGAACACATGGCCTAGTAACCCATGAGCTGGAATGTGGATTGCAGTCAAGCTAGATTTTGTGTTTCCTCGGTTGGCATAGGAATCCTTGTTAGTGAGTGGCGGGATATATGGCAAACCATAGAGGTGGTTGCCCTTGATTAGGCCTAGGAAACCTTATCGGTGAATGGAGGGATATACACTAAATCCTAGAGGGTTGTGTCTTGGTTTAGGACCTACTGATCCCTGGATCGAACTATGGATTACGGTAAATCCTGAGAGACTAGGAGACAGGAAAATTCCTCATGGTGTAGGTGGAGAAATTTGATGGTATCCATGCTTGTTTTGGCCTAGTGATCTGGTGGAGATCATGGTAAAGCCTATTATCATATGTTTATTGTGTTGTCTTAGTGATATGAGATGGATTATGGTAAAGCTTGGTTTCTATTGATGAGGTTGAGGTGGCTTGGCATTGGGTTGCCCTTGTTGGTTCTTTTGGTTCGAGTCCCACAGTCATGCTTGGAATATGGCGCAGGGGTGAATGGTTGAAGAAATATTTGGCTTAGTCATTCCATGGTCGAGTGGAACGTGGTAGTCCCATCTCACGTTTGATTTTTCATTCATTAATAACAAGTTCTCTACTTTATATCTTATGTATAAATGTACTAGTTTATATGTGGATGTTATGACTGACGTACCTTCTATATTTTTTTTGTTATTTTTTTGGTTATAAGCAAGTAATATGAGAGTGATGATGTATCGCCCTTCTCATGTTTTGATTTTTAAATGAATGAACAATGTATCTAAGACCTAATATATGATAATGCATCTAATGATATAAGGGAACAATGCTTCTTAGTGATTCTCATATAAGTATGAGACCCCTATGCTTAGATATGTTATTTACACCTATAAATTACATATTTGTGACATGTTTGATGAAATGCATGTCATGGCTAGTAGGAGTCCACTAAAGGGCTTGTTCAAGTAATTACATTTGTATAATCATTCCAATGTTATATTTCTGTTCTGAAGGTGTTATTTACTTATGGGAAATGACCTGGGTTCTGGGGTTGAAAAAGTGGCTCAAATTATGGGGACACTAACACAACAATGAGCTAAATAGTCCTTGGACACTGACATGCATGCTTTGGGAGGGTCCAGAGTCCTCTAAATGCTTGCATACCCATAGCATGGCATATTCCAGGAGTTAATTGGTGTAAAAACTCAATGAGACCAAGGGGATGGTTTTTTGTGTTATCACTTATAAGTTTTCCCTAGAAGTTATCAAAAGAAGGAATCATCCGAGGTAACCACAAACCAATATTTTAGGCTTAGGTTCTAGCCAACCTAGGTCTAGAGAGGGATCTCTCTTTGTAATTCAGCTTTGTCCTTTATGGGATTTTAGGCTAGTTATTAGTGTTCATGGGCTTGTGTTTTGAATTGAAGGTTAGGTGGTGGAATTCCTAGAGAAGGAGCTAGGTCTTCAAGCTATTGGGCTATGGAGTCATTAAATGGATAGCATAACTAGACTAGATCATTAAAGGAAATGTTCACAGGGCAGGCTAGCAAAGTAAAAGGAAAATCTTCAGGTCTGATGGATGAAATGATTCTAACCTGGGTGAAAGGGCACTTAAGAATCCTTGTACCGAGATCAGAATGAAGAACAAAGGGTGATAATGAACAAAGGGAAATTAAGAATTCTTTGTTATAGACCAAAGGAGAAACTATGAAAGCAAAGGAGCAGTTAAGAATTCCTTAGCAAAGATAGTTTAGGATAAAAAATTCCGAATGGAAAATAGTCAAGACAAAGTGCATTCAAGCAATTTCTGAAATATCATTCCTTATTATACATTTAGATTTTTTAGAAACAAACTCGATTATGAAGAAACATAAGAGAAAACAACAATAAACATGAGAGAATACTTATCTGTATTTCTCTTTACACAAGAATGTTGTAAAATAACTGATCTTTATTCCTTGATCCAACAAGCCAATCCAATCATTGATACAATATAATTTTGTTTTGAGAGAAAAGGTCTATAGAAATGTCTTGGAATCCACCCTACATAGTTCAAAATGTGAAGTATTATACAAAACAAATTAGAAAATATCTCATAACAATTTGATATTTAATCTAGGGAATAAAATATCTTCATGCATGAAGATGGAGACAGATGTGAAACTGCTTCTTGCTGTCCCTTTTATTGTGGTGTTGCTGGTTGTTTCTGTTGAGTTTTGAGCCATTTAAGCTGGCTAATAGTTCTGGTATTTCCACGCTGTAATCTTATTTACTTTGATATTTCATTGATCCTCTTTGACTCTATTACTCTTTGACCCTGCTTATCCATCTTGCACCTTTTTCACCTGGCTGCCTTCAGATTTACTGTGGTAACTTTTTGATGTAAAACTTTTTCATAGTAAATCTGTCACTTTTTTCCACCATTCTACCTCAGGAAATTTCACCTTTAACCTTCTTCTGTGAATTTCATATACCTTTGTGTATTTGAAAAATTAGGTTTAGTGAGAAATAAATGTTTAACCTCGTCTTCTAGGAAAAATAGTTTCTCCAATGTATCATATAATACTTTGTGAGTGGGCAAAGCTTTAATGCCTAAAGAGTTGTCTTGTTCCTCGGCTAACTTCCTCAATCTATCACTATAAGCCAATTGGGTCATGAGATTGTCGTGGATGACCATAGGGCTGGGAAGCTATTCGTCCCTCAAAATTTGAAATTTAGCCATGAATCTGTCAATGGCTACCTGCATGTTATGGCATTTTTCTTCTAAGTTAAGCATGAGGTTTCTTTTGGAGATAACCCTTTTAATCTCTAGAATGGCTTCAATCCTATCCTCTACACCAAGCTTATGGTGTTCATATCTGTTCTTACTATTCAGGAGGTGGATGAGTCGATTTGCGTCGTCATGTTGGTCTCTTAATTCCTCCTTTACTTTCTGGATAACCTCAGTGACTACCTTCACTAATTCAGTTTTCTCAAATATAACTTGGATTGATAGGAAAATATCATTGCCAAAGTCAATGATATTGGCCCAGACCATCTCTTTAGTCCGTCCTAGTGGCTTCTGCAGTGCTAAATGTTTCTCTAAGACTTCGATATTTTCACCCATCCTTAGGGCCTTCTGTGCCTCTTCTCTTTGCTGAATTTGGGCAAGTTTGTAATCAGTTTCTAGGCTTGCCACTTTCTCCTTCAATCTTTTGAGATTTGTATCTTGGATGGACATCTCCTCCATAGCTTTTACCATTTCTTTTGTTTTCTCAGTTGAAGTACCTGCTGCTATAGTGGACTCAGTTGAAATTGGCAGTGTTGTGGAAGGTGGAGTTGTAGGTGCCAATGATGTTGCCATTGTGGAAGGAACTGTTGTTGTCACTATGGGGATGGTATTTGTGGAAGTTGTGGCTAGGTCACTAGGAATAAATCAAAGTGTCCAACTCCTTCTCTGTTTCTTTAAGCTGATAATTTAGCTTTATGACTAGGTCCATAAGCTCATCATGTCCTTTTTGTGCTTATAGGACTTCCATTGTTTGAGGGTGATGTAGCCTGGGAATTTTGAGTTTCTTCTTCATTGCAGTAATGTCATCATTCTTCTTTTTAATTAGCTGATTTGTTTCTTTGACATCCTTGGCATCATGTCCCAAGCTATGAGGAGGCCTTCTCTAGCTAAAACTGAGCTAACATATTGTTTAAATAGTTCTGCAATTGGTGGGTTGCTATGTCTTTCCCTCTCAATGTAGAATAAACTATTTCACCTATTTGCTTATGCAACTCAATCTAGTCAATGGGATGAATATCCCTTGCCAGTACCTCAAAATCCACTCTTTTAAAGTTTGTTGTCGCCCTTGGCTGCTAATTGATCGGCTTGATGAAGGTCATTTGTATTTTCCCCTCTTTAACATCATATGCTGACATAAGCCTTGTCTGATAGATAGGGGTCATCTTCAAATACTGTGCATAGGTTTGGGCTTTCAGCCTCTCATTCCTAGCCTTTATTTCTTTGTATCTGTCTTTGATGTCTTGCTATTTATCTGTTGGCATTCTGAAAGAGGATACATCAACACTTTGATGTCTTTCCAACATCTGAGTGTGTGATGTGGAATGTTCTAGGATGCCTCTAGATTGAGTGGCCTACCTACTCCCATCTATTTATGTGCTGGTAACCTTAGCTGTCTCCTCTGTATATTCCTATTCAGAGACAGGATTCACTCTTTGCCTCTTAGCCTGGCTTGTCTCTACATAGGATTGTGATGTTGGTTTTTCTAAAGTAGTAACCCCTTCCTTGTTTCTCTTAAGGATTTCCTCCTCATTCAGAGGAGTCTGTAAGACTAGGGGGGTACTCATGAGGGCCTTTAGTCTATCTGTTTTCTCTAATTGCTCTGGTATATTTTATTTCTCTGGTACCTCGGATAGGTCTGGTGCTTCTGATTCTTCTTGTACCTATGATTCTTCTTACACCTGTGATTCTCATGGCACCTGCGGGAAATAACCCTCATCAAGTTGTTTTTCTAGATCAAGTAATGTGTTTTCCACAACAACTTCACTACTATCCCTGTCCTATAAAGTGTTTTCCACCCATTCCAATTGGTTAGCATATTTTTCTATTTCAAGGATGTGGTGATGAATATAGGGATCCATCGTGTTTTTTTGTCTTCTGTTTCAGATGAAATCCAAGGGATCATATCTCCATATGAAGATCCATTTTAGATTTAATATTTGAAGGATTAGGTCTACCTCCTTCCCATCTTCTCGGCTATTACAAATAAAGGGACCTGATTGTTCTTTGATCCTGAGTTGGGCCTTCTTTTTGGGTTTGACCAAATGTACCTCATCTAAATTGATTATCTGCCTGTAGTACTCTAGAAAATATAACCTCATTGAGAGGTATTTAGGTAGTTTTTATGGGGCCAGCTCATAGCCATAAATTCTAATCTCAGTGTGGTTTTGGTACAAGTACCAATCCCCTACTTTGGATTGTCTTGAGAGTTGCAGGATCCTCCTTATATCTGAACTAATTCTCGAAGGAGGGCTGCCTATCAGCATTGTCACAATGGTATGTACAAATAATTCTATGAAGTCTGTATATGAATAGGAGGAGCCATATTTATGGATCAATGGAGTCCAGAAAATTACTGATCTAGGGTGAGCTTTTGTGTCAAGCTTATGGAGAGTAAATGGGAACTTATCAGCTTGGTAGTATAGGAAAAGATGATATAAAACAGAAGAATAATTGAAGACTCGCTCATTACTCATCCTAAGGAATTGGTCATGCATCTTATTAGCTATAAGCTTGGCATAATCATAAATAACAATAGGACGTTGTCCGGGAGTGTATATGGACATGAAAGCCAAGATGATCTCATCTATGTACTCACTAGTGGTGTAACCTAGGACACTGTATATCATTGCTACAATGTCTTCGCCAAATGGGGAAAATATTTTATACACATATGGAGGAGTTTCTTTGGGGGTATACTTCTCCTCCACAATGAAAGTTTGGATTATTTGGGCCAATCTAGTAGTCCTGAGCTTGGGAAATAAGTCCAACAAATATCCAATGGAGAGGGGGGTCAAGTTTTTAACTTGTTGAAGTTGTAGCATCTCATTTATTTATTCAGGAGTGATGGTGAAAAGTATGGTCTAGTTAGGGTACATCAGTGAACTTTGAGTCGGGATATAGTTTGCATGGTAGTAATGGACAATTTCTGGGAAAATGTGGACTTCAGGGAATTTTTACTTGGGAAAATTGGACTCCCGAAAACCAATTTTATCAGCATGCTTCAGGTATTGGTCTATGTATTAGCAGTATAGTTTGAGAGGAGATTCATGGATAGAGGTTTCCATTATCTGGAAATCCTTATCAGCTAGGGGGAGGTGGTCTAGGTCAAGATGAGGAGTGGAAATAGGTCTAACATCCATGTCAATTTGGGAAACCATTCTCAGTTCTTATGGATTGGAGAATGGGGGAGGTGATTTTCAATTTTTTATGGCAATGGTGGTTCAATATAGTGTAAGCTTAAGTTACTTGAGGTTCTTCAATTAATTTTTCACTTTAACTAATAAAACTCAGCAACTGGTTCTGAAATTGAGAGGTTTTCCAGTGAATTATGGCTTAAATACCTGGAATTAAGGAAAGCTAGCTCTAGATAGGTTAGATGGTAACTGTGAATGGTCGAAAAGGATCTGTACAGGCTCGAAAGTGAACTCGGTGCTCTGTGGCGTCTTTACGGTGCAATTGGACGTAGGTTGGCATCTTTGATGTTTGCAAGTGATTGCATGGAGGTTTATAGTTGAAAAAATGATCAAAACAAATGATTTGGGGCTTTTTCGCTTTATGTGCGAAAGTCAATTTTGGTAGGTACGGGTGAACAATGGTCATTTATCATGTAGTGAGATGAAAAATAGCTATTTTGGCGTGTAGCGGGTGTGTGGTAAGTGGCTTCCATCGCACCGCTTTTGGGTGTTCAGTGGTATTGGTGGGAGGCCGCTTGATTCCATATGTTGAACGACACGTAGCATCAGGGGCCCAGCGGAAAATAGCTCTTTTCGGGCAGGTAATGTTTGGATGTCAAGCCCATCCGAAATGGATGAGGGCCGTTAGTTGTGGAGGGTAGCGATTATGCAGTGATTGGGTAGTGGAGTTGCACATAGGGTAGTGAGGGAGCCCGGCAGGTGGTTAAGTGTGGCAGATTTTAATTAATGACGGATTAAGGCGGGGTTAAGGCATCAGGTCATTAGCAGATGGTTTAATTGGTTTTTCGACTAACCTAATCGCGGATCGATTAGTTATTGGGTTTGTCAGGGTTTGGGTAGAAAATCATAGCTTATATAATTAAACAATGGTAGGGTTAATTAATATTGCGGGAGTTAAATATATATGGGAAAAGGTTTTTTCTTTAGGATTTAATAAATAAATTAGTAATTAATATGATGACTAGGAAGAGGCACAATACGCTAAGTATATGATATTTCATGTTTTAATGCTTTTCCAATAATACACAAAAACTTAGGATATAGTGTTTTTGTGGGATTTTAATATGAAAATTATTTATGTGGGGGAATAAATACTTTTCCTAGGTAAAAGTAATTTGACCTTAGGAAAAGAGTATTATTAGGGAAAATGAATGAACTGAAGGGGGAGATGAATTTTTATAACGGGGTTTTAGTACTTATTGCCTATAAGTCGTTGAGATGAGGGTCCGGTCCCTCCAAAAGTTAGAGAAATGCTCTGAGCCTCATTGACTTAGGGTTTTTAAGTACTTTGAATTTTATTGTGGGAAATTAGTTAAGTAAAAGGTGAAATGAATGAGGGAAGTTAATTAATTGACTTTGATATCCATCTGCATGCTCGAGTTCCCATTCATATTTGGAACTTTTATGATGTGAATAATAAATATGCTTTTGTCTAATCAATCATCATACTTCTGCAACCTTTCTTCTACTTACCCACCTACTCATCCTACCATTTTTACTTCTCTTTATTAGGGTGCATTTGAGCTAGCCAATACTTACCAAACATTTTTGTTTATCTTTACAATAGTGAACTAACTAAATCTAACCTTATTACATCCAAGGGCTCAGATTAAACAATTGAGGTCCTTTTATTTACTCTACCTATCTAATGATCTACCAAGATTAAATAGTTTGGTCAGATTTTACTCTCTAACTATCAACATGAAATTGAAACATGAAATAGCCAAGTTTAAATATTTTGACTATCATGGATTGTGGCAAAGATTACAAACTGCACACAATCACTTATTATGCACAAAAAGTAAATAGTAGTGGCATTTTGGCTTGCTCACTTTCATGGTCTTTTTTCTTTTCTTGGGGTTCATATTTTTCATCTATTTTGACCTTTTTTTTTCTTTTTGTCCTTTCATTATTCTTTTATGACATACCTTCCTTACATTTTTTAATTTTTTTAATATGGAAAAAATTTGTAGAAAGAAAAGGTATGTACATATTACAGGTTTAATCCTAGACATTCAAAAATTATGACTCCTATTGGTATAGGAACCTAACAACTGGAATAGTTGGGATAGTTTATAGGAGTCATCATGCTAGTGTGGAAGGTTTTTATGTTGTGTTTCCATTTATTCCACTTCCTTAAGGTCACATAGTGGGTTGAATCCCATAATAGTAGCCTCTCGTCACATCTTTACCCTATTTGGATAGTTACTTGGGTAGATGTGGGAGGAGGGTGTTACAAAGTGGTACCAGAGTATGGTTTACCCCTCAGAATGGATATGCAATGTTGTGTACATAGGGTGCTATGTACATGTTTTATATGAAATGATATGTACATATGTTGTTTCGTGCATGTTGTACATGTGGTGTTATTTACATATCGTGTTCTATGCATGATTGTACAATGGTGTTGTGCGCTTGTGGTGTGGTGTAAATGTTGTACATGAGGTGTTGTGTGTAGGTGGTGTTGTGTAAATGTCATGCCTATGGTACTGTGTACATGTGATGTCGCATACATGTCGTGCATGTGGTGCTATGTTGTGCAAGTGGTGATGTGTACATATGATGTTGTGTACACGTCGTGCAGGTGTTTTTGTGTATAGGTGGTACTGTTTACATGTTATATATATAGTATTGGTGTAAAGATGGTATTGTGTGCATGTCATACATGTTGTGTTGCAGGCATGTAGTACTATGTATGCGCATTATGTAGTTGTGGTATTGTGACATATCTATTCATTGTGTTGTACTCTATATACGTATATGTATTGTGTTGTACATCGGGTATAGGTGTATGTATTGGGTGGTGATGCACACCGAATGTAGGAGTATGTATTGCGTTGTGTTGTACACTGTGTGTAAGTGTATGGGTTGTATTTTAGGTGTAGGTGTATGTATTTCATAGTGTTTTATGTCATGTGTGGTTGTATCTGTGTGATGCACACTATGTGTATGTGAACATGGTTGAGGAGAAGGAATTGGTTGTTTCTCGGGTATGGAAACTAATCCAAAGTGCATATGGAATAAGGAAAAAGGTAGAAGCTAAGAATTGATAAAAGGATAAGTATTAGTACTAGTATTTTATTTTAGTTTTATTGTGCATGTGATTTATGATTATGCTTTATGATGGTTACATGTAATTTATGATTTTGATCTATGACGGTTGCGTTTTGAGCTAACATGATGTGATATTTTTATAAATGATGATTTGGTTAAATATACTAGTTTGACTTGTTGTGAAAGGAAGCGAACATAATATAAAGTATACCTTATTGATAGGCCACCAATGAGGTATGATTTGAAGTTATTTCAACTTATTTTTAGTCTAAAGGAAATTATGTGCTTGGTACAAGAAATCATGAAATACCTGGTTGGGTGGTCGAAACTAATGACAAGCATTAGTAGAAATAGCAAAATGAATTGGAAAAGGCATCAGTGTGGATGTAAATCATTTAGGAGTATGGTTATTGTGGGACACTAGTACCCAATAGTGTCCATTGATTTCCATGAGAATACTATGACCGATATGATGGTTTGAGGCAGGAATGCCTTGTTTATTTGACCTTCCAATTCGAGGCAACCTTGCCATGAGATGGATCTCCTGAGATAGGGGATGTCGGGGAACTTGGAAGGTGAGTGACTTCACAGAATCGGTAACCCGATTTCCTGAGGAACTGTGTACCAAAGATGGGAAGGTCAGGGATATATTTATTTTGGTCAGTGTCATTTCCAAATGGAATCAAATGCACATTGCGAATCTACTGAGGAAAAATGAGCTTGTAATTTTTCACTGAGAGGACATGTGGCACAGGATTGTAGTGCTAGCCCTCGGCTGTAACTTTGACTTTGACAGTGGATTTTGGACTTCCTCGGAAGGAAGTGAATCCTAGTATTGCTTTGAGGGTGGATGTGTGAGCCTCTGGATTCCCGTATTGTGAATATAGGGTTTGTATCCTTCTATTTTTTGGTTGAGAAAATGCACATATGTGTATATCTGTGTATTATTCTAGATATTATACCAATTTGGATTTATAAAGCTCCATAGATAGTATGGTTATTTTCTTGTTGAAGCAAATGTGCATGAGTAGTTGTGGTTATTATTGTAAATATTGTAATGAGTTGTTTTATAAAGCTCCAATAAGTGGTATGTTTCTCATGTTCTAGAAGATGGTATTGTAAATACTACAATGAGCTATGTTATAAAGCTCCATGGGAAGTATGCTTTGTTTAAACAATTTTGCTGGTTATAGGTGTCATTGAACACTGAGGATATGTAACAACATTTATTGAAAATTCATGTAAAAAAATATAATACCACGGTCACGAGACACGTATTCCAAGATGAATATTGGTAAAAACATCCTAGTGGGTGTTCATTTTAGCTATTATGGCTATGGGAAATTGTCAAAGGCAATGGAAAAGGTTTTGGAAAGACAAAATGGAATTTTTGGCACATTTATTTATGAAAATAATGGAAATGAGGATGAAATGAACGTCAAAAGGTCACAGGTTGCATGTGAACATGAAATTGAAGGAAAAGAATGGAAAATGAAGAAAATATAAGCCTCATTGATAAAAAGGACTCTGAGGATCAGTTGGCAAGCTTGTGCTTGCGATTGGATCAATTAAGGCAAGGAAAGCAAAGATGAAGTAGAGATCAAACATAGAAGCGAAGGATCAAGTAGCTACTATAGGATTCGTTGAAGGTATTGATTTAAATGTCTAATTTCCTTGCTAGATTTCGCATGCATTGTATTGAATGTGGTTCTTTTGCCATTATCGCATGGGTTTGGCCAGGTGAGATAGTATTTTTATCCCAACCTTTCCATTTCCGGATAACCATGGTGTGATGGTGTTCTCATGTTTTCGTTGAGCTGGATTGTTGGATGCATTTTAAGCTAAGTGAGGTGGATCTTCGAATGATAGAAATCATGGCCTAGTAACCCCTGAATCAGATTTTGGGTTCTGGTAAAGACAGATTTGTTGGTACCTCTGTGGGCCTAGGAATATTTCCCGGTGAATGGTAGGATATGTGGTAAATCCTAGAGGTGGTTATCCTTGATCATGAATAGGAATTATTCTTGGTGAATGGAGGGATATGTAGTAAATTTTAGAGGGTGTGGTCTTGGTTTAGGGCCTAGTGATGCCTAGGTCACACTACGGATTGAGGTAAAGCCTGATAGACAAGGAGGCAAGAAAACTCCTCATAGTGTAGGTGGAGAAATCTAGTTGCATCCATGTTTTTTTGGCCTAGTGATCTCGTGGAGATCGTGGTAAATCCTCTTATCACATGATAATTGCATTAGCCTAGTGATCCGAGATGGATTAGGGTAAAACCTAGCTTCTATTGATAAGGGTGAGGTGATTTGGCCTTGGGATGCCCTAGTTGGTTCTTTTGGTTTGAGTCCCACATTCATGCTTGGAATATGGCACGTTGGTGAATGGCTGAAGATATATTTGTTGGCATTATCATACATATGTTGTACTTGATGGCAACCCACTCATCTCAGACGATAAATTATAGTGTAGAAAAGTTATTTTTTGGTTCACGCACTTTCGTGGAGAGAAAAGTTCATGCACTTTCATGCAAATAAAAGTTTCTTTCATGTAGAATAAAATTTCATGCACTTTCATCCAGAGAAAATTTCCTTTCATGCAGAGAAAATTTCACGCACTTTCATGCAGATAAACGTTCATGCACTTTCATGCAGAGAAAAGTTCCTTTCATAAGTTCACACACTTTCATGCAGGGAAAAGCGCACACACATGGGAAATCTTATGGTTGGTTCATGGTATTTAGTCCTTGGTATTTGAACCTATGGTTTTGGGCCATGTTATCTCGTCATAAGTGTTGATCCCAAGTATTGGGTCTATGGTATTGAATTGTTACGGTTTTTGGTCCATGGTATTGTGAAAGGCCTAAGGCTATAAAAGAGGAAGGAGATCATTTGGCAAGGCATCTTCTGAATGGTTGAAAATCTAATAAAGTGTTAGATCCGGAATACTTTGATTGGGTTATGGTGCAGATTTGGATTCAAATGAAGAAGGAACCTGAGTGCAAGGAGAAGGATAAGTTCTATTGATGGGTCAAAATCTTAAGGCTGGAATAGTGGTATCTCTATATGATTTTGAATTGTGATATGTGATGCACGCTTGATCTATAAATATGATAATCTGGATTAACTAATATCTGAATTTTTGAAAGAATAAATTTATAGATTTGTATGCAGGTTTCTGAATAGTGAAGTAGCGTACATCTCTTGATTTATGTTCTGATGCTTCTATTTATTGCTACAATGTTCTGGGTTCAGAAGTGGGGTGTGATTACAGTTATTATGATCTGGGTACAGTCGTCAGAGAAGTGTTTATTTTGATTCAGTTTTGATTGGTGATAAGGTGATTGGTTGATACATAAATTATTGATGTTTGATTGATGTTATTTGTGGATCCAGTCTGAAAATTTATGAAATGTGATCCCTGGAAGGAAGAGAAGGTTGTAGTCTTCTGCAGGTAGCAGCCTGCGTACTAGTATCTCAACTAGTACAAGAACTAAGGGAGTTGTAGCTCCCTTCCATGAGAAGCTGGAAAACGAGAGAGGGTTGTAGCTCTCTGCACGTAGCACCCTGCGTACTGGTAAAGGACTGCACTAGTACAGAATCATTGTAAAAAGAAGTTTCTAATTGAAAAGATAGAGACATATTACAGCAGGTGGTTTTCTCCCACATTGGGTTTCCACCTTATATCTTGTGTTCTTGTGTGTGATTGTCTTCTACTCTATTTTTCTGTTCCTGGTTACTGTTTCTATGATCCTGATGCACATATTAATGTTCAACATTTGTACAATATTTTAAATTATAAGCCTGTATGGTATATGTGGTTTCCTTATCTGTAGTTGCATATATATGCGATTTTCTCTAACTGAAGTAGTGTATATTTTCTGGGTTTGAAAAATAAAATAATTGACTAGATAATACTAATTCACCACCCCTTTCAGTATTATTTCGAACAATTGGTATCAGATCGGGTCCTTCAGAAGAAGCTTGATCACTTGAAGGAAGATCTATCATCATGAGAAACTACGAGAGAGAAGCATCAATCAGGCCAACAATTTTTGATGGGACCAACTTCGTCTATTGGAAGGTAAGAGTTACAACCTATCTTCAATCTCTTGGTACATAAGTCTGGGATATCATATATACAGGGTAAACTTTTCCATCAGCAACTCCTATAGATCCAGCTGAGAAGAAGCAGTTTGAAACTAATGCAAAGGTTGTCAATACTCTATTCGGATGTCTATCTCAATCAGAATTCGTCAAGGTTATGCAGTATAAAACCGCAAAAGAAATATGGGACAAGATCGTTCTGAGCTATGGAGGAGATGAACAGGTAAAAAGAGAAAAACTTCAAACCCTCAGAATTCAATATGAAAATCTCAGAATGTACAATGATGAAATTGTGGCTAACTATTTCCTACGCATAGATGAGATTGCTAATTGTATGAAAAAGTTGGGTGAAGAAATAAAATAGGTTTTTGTGGTTGAAAAGTATCTGAGATTTTTGTCTTCTAAGTTTGAATCAAAAGTTTTTGCAATAGAAGAAAAGGAGAATCTACAGAAAATTACCATGTCGCAACTACACGGAATTCTAACCGCTTATGAAATGAGGGAAGGGGGACCATCAGACAGAAGAGAAGCCACAGTCAAGGCCTCAGGAAAAGGAGATTCTTATTACTCAGGACATATGTCAAAAGAAGAGGAAGAATCAAATTTTGTCAAGAACCTTCAACAGGGTGCTGGAAGATTCAGAGGTAAGTTACCTCTCAAATGTTTTGCTTGTGGAAGAGTCGGTCACTATGCTGCCAAGTGTCCTCATAAAGGTAAGGAACTTGTTAGATTGAACAAGAATAGAATGTAAATAAGAAAAGCTATTACACTCATGAAGACAGTGATGGATTTTCAAATAGTGATGAAGATGAACAAGGTAATGAGTATAGACTTTTAATGGCTTTTGAAGATGATGATTTCATGGATGTTATAGATGAAGAAGTTCTTTATGAAGATATTTCTAAACTCAAAATTTGTTTAGAAGAGAAAAATATGATTATTGATACTTTGCAATTCCAATTGGCTGAAAGTGAAAAACATCATGAAAAGTTAGAATGTGAAATAGTGGGACTTACAAAAGAGATTGAGAAAACTAAAGCTCTTAA
>APFE030585501.1:2305-23012 GCA_000404065.3 Pinus taeda | reverse complement strand
AATCAACATTTCAAAGAACCCAGTCATGCATTCAAAGACCAAGCACATACCAATCAAGTATCATTTTCTCCGGGAACAAGTGCTGGAACAAAAGGTCAAATTGGAGTATGTTCCCTCCAAGGAACACATTGCTGATATACTCACCAAACCATTGTCCAGGGAAACATTTGAATACCTCAGACAGAAGTTGGGGGTTATTGATGCATCATCCTGTTGTTGAATCTTGTCTATTGTATGCAGGTGGATACACATACATTTTCCAGTCTATGTGGGGCGAATGGGTCTATCAGAGATCATTTGGCACAGGTTCAAGGGGAGCATATATTCTTCTAATCATGCATTGTTGGCATTATCTTAGAAGTACTTGTTTTGATTTCTCAAGAGTTTTCTGGTGGAGTAGATCAATGTGTGCTGGCCTGAAAGATGATTCTACTGATGATAGTTGTTCTTGTCTCTATGCCATGTACTTCTTTTCATATCAAGGTCATGTAACAACCTATTTTGGTTTCCCCACTATGCCTGGGATCAATGATTTCTGTTTACCTTTTGTATTCCCACTTGGATGGGAGATGGATGTATGTATGAGTCTTGATGATAGGAAGGTTACTTATGATGTATGGAGTCATGTTCTTTCTTGTAGAACATATTTTTGCAGATAGCATTTCAGCACAAAGCATATACAAAGGGGGATCTCGTTCAAAGTTTTCAGCAAGTACTCAAGGGGAGTATGGTAGTCCGCCCCTTTGCTATTGATGTCAAAGGGGGAGAGTGATTGGTTGTTGTTGCCATCAAGTCCAAAGGGGGAGATTTTTGGCATTTTGATACATATGTTGTACTTGATGGCAACCCACTCATCTCAGATGATAAATTATAGTGCAGAAAAGTTATTTTCTAGTTCACACACATTCATGTAGAGAAAAGTTCATGCACTTTCATGTAGAGAAAAGTTTCTTTCATGTAGAAGAAAAGTTCACGCACTTTCATGCAGAGAAAAGTTCCTTTCATGCAAAGAAAAGTTCACGCACTTTCATGCAGAGAAATGTTCATGCACTTTCATGCAGAGAAAAGTTCACACACTTTCATGCAGAGAAAATTTCCTTTCATAAGTTCACATACTTTCACGCAACGAAAAGCGCACGCACATGGGAAATCTTATGCTTGGTTCATGGTATTTAGTCCTTGGTATTTGAACCTATGGTTTTGGGCCATGGTATCTCGTCATAAGTGTTGATCCCAAGTATTGAATTGTTATGGTTTTTGGTCCGTGGTATTGTGAAAGGCCTAAGGCTATAAAAGAGGAAGGAGATCATTTGGCAAGGCATCTTCTGAATGATTGAAAATCTGATAAAGTGCTAGATCTGTAATACTATGATTGCGTTATGGTGCAGATCCGGATCCGAATGAAGAAGGAACCTGAGTGCAAGGAGAAGGATAAGTTCTATTGATGGGTCAAAATCTTAAGGCTAGAATAGTGGTATCTCTATATGATTTTGATCTGTGATATGTGGCGCACGCTTGATCTATAAATATGATAATCTGGGTTAACTAATATCTGAATTTTTGAAAGAATAAATTTATAGATCTGTATGCAGGTTTCTGAATAGTGAAGTAGCATACATCTCTTGATTTATGTTCTAACTGCTTCTGTTTATTGCTACAGTGTTATGGGTTCAGAAGTGGGGTGTGGTTATTGTTATTATGATCTGGGTACAGTCATCAGAGAATTGTTTATTTTGAATCATTTTTTATTAGTGAAAAGGTGATTGGTTGATGCAGAAATTCTTGATGTTTGATTGATGTTATTTGTGGATCCAATCTGAAAATTTATGAAACGTGGTCCCTGGAAGGAAGAGAAGGTTGTAGTCTTCTGCACATAGCAGCCTGCGTACTAGTATCTCAACTAGTACAAGAACTAAGGGGGTTGTAGCTCCCTTCGAGGGGAAGCTGGAAAATGAGAGACGGTTGTAGCTCTCTGCAGGTAGCAGCCTGCATACTGGTAAAGGACTGCACCAGTACAGAATCATCTGTAAAAAGAAGTTTTTAATTGAAAAGATAGAGACATATTGCAGCAGGTGGTTTTCACCCACACTGGGTTTCCACCTTATATCTTGTGTTCTTGTGTGTGATTGTCTTCTACTCTATTTTTCTATTCCTGGTTATTGTTTATATGATCCCGATGCATAGATTAATGTTCAATATCTATAGAATATTTTAAATTATAAGTCTGTATGGTATATGCTAGTTTTCTTATCTGTAGTTGCATATATACATGATTTTCTCTAACTGAAGTAGCGTATATGTTATGGGTTTGAAAAAGAAAATAATTGACCAGATAATACTAATTCACCCCCCCCTCTCAGTATTATTTCCAACAATATTTGGCTTATCCATTCTATGGTGAGGTGGAATGCATTAGTCCCATCCCAGGTTGGATTTTGCATTCATTAATAAGAGGGTCTCTCCTTGATATCTTATGTACAAATGTACTAGTTTATATGTGGATTTTGTGGCCGATGTATCCTTGATATTTATTTTGCTATGATCTTGGTTATAAGCATGTAATATGATAGTGATGATGTATGGCTCTCCTCATGTTTTGATTTGTAAATGAATGAACAATGTATCTATGACCTAATAGATGATAATGTAGCTAATGATATAAGGGAACAATGCTTCTTAGTGATTATCATATAAGTATGAGACCCCTATGCTTATAGTTGTTTTTTACACCTGTAGATTACATATATGTGTGACATGTTTGATGAAATGTCTGTCATGGCTAGTAGGGGCCTCGTCAAGGGCTTGTTCATGTAAATTATATTGTATCATCATTCCATTGTTATATTTTTGTTTTGAAGGTGTAATTTAGTTTTGGGCCTGAAAAGGTGGCTCAAATATGAGTGATGCTGGCACAACACTGAGAAAAATAGTCACTGGATGTTGGCATGCCATGTTGTGGGAGCGTCGAGAGCCCTCTAGATGATAGCATGCCCATAGCATGGGAGATTCTAGGAGTTAATTGATCTAAAAACTTTGTGGGACCCAGGGGTTGGTTTCCAGAAAGGTTGGGACGGTTCTTCGAGTCCTCATGCTTATGAAAGGTCTGTATGTTGTGTTTCCATAAATTCCACTTCCTTAAGGTCACATAGGAGGTTGAATCCCATCATAGTAACCTCTCGTCACATGTTTACTCTAGTTGAATAGTTACTTGTGTATATGTGGGAGGAGGGTGTTACCGAGTCGTATCAGAGCATAGTTCACCCCTTGGATTGGATGGGCAATGTGTTGGTCATGCATTCATGTTAGTTTCATATGTGTTCCTTATTCTTGTAGTCCATGTGATTGCTAAATTTACATCGCGGTGATCATGGTTGTAGTGATGTCACCATGTGAAGTTTGATGGTGTTGTTATGGGATGTGGCATCATGAGTGTATGGGTGTATATGCATTGTTATGCATGTCAATTTCTATATAAATGCATTTTCATGGTTATGGTTATGCATGTATGGTAGGTTAGGACTGCATTGTGAGGTCACCATATGGAATTATTTCATAATGGTGATATTGGTATGTTATAATGCTAATGTGTTGGTTGAGATAGAGCAGAAGATGCAAATCATTAAAGTGAAGTTGCAGCATTGGACCTCAAGGCAAGATCATGTCGTCCTACAAGTTGTATGTTGGACATGCATGCAGGTAGGTTAAGGATTGTTATATGCATTATGGTCATGTGTATGCCTCCCATTCTATTGATGTTATGGTTACATACATTATACATGCTAGCTGATTAGTGTAGTTATATGCACATGTGTCATATTTTCATGAATGATAGTAACCTATGGTTGTAGGCATTGCTATTGTTGTTTTATGTTAGTTAACTTGATGCTTATGCTATATGTCGTTGATGATTATGCTATAGGTTAACTTGTTGTTGTTAGAAGATAGCTAGCTTGATGATTTGGGTTATTACATTAAGATCTTGATGTTATATGTATCATACTAATTTGGATTAGTCTATGCAAATGGTTAGGGTTATGGCATTCAGGTATGGGTTAATATGTGGTGATATATATGATACTAATCTAAACTAATTGTGCATATGTAATTATTACGTATGAATGATAATTGTTTATGATTTTATGATGTGAACATATTAGTTAGTGACTATTATGGATATCATGATATTATTTGTGTTTGAGATGATGTGTTGTGAAGTTATATTGTGCTAACTAGATTGATTGTGTAGACAATATATCCTACCATGAGATACATTAAGGTATGAGATTGCTTATGTCATCTACCTTGTGCTTGAATGTTTGATTATGTTGTCTATCTATTGTTGAATGTTTGATTAATCGCATCATATGAGTATGTGTGTATAAGGTTGCATCAAGAAATGGTATTGTTTTAATAAGATTTTACTCACACATATGTGTTGAGATAACTGACATGTACTTGAGTGTAATAGGTGACAGTTGTAGCATTATGTCTAATGACTATGAGTTGACTATGGATTATGAGGTGATTTTTAGTCTTGGTAAAGGTTCATTTCAAATTGATATATATGAATGTCTTGATATCTGGAACATGTGGTTGGCATGTGTGAGAAGTTGCAGGGTAATATGCATGACATTAGTATGATAATGTAATACTTTATTTGTTTATTTAACTATCCATTACGTGATGTGATAGTACATAGTAAGGCTCAGGTGCGACAAGGTAAAGGTAAAAGAAAGGGATTGGGTGAGAATTCCTTTGGCTAAGTTTGAAATGCTAATTCAAAATGAATGAATTTCTTGCATACAGAAAGCCTTCTTAACCTTGATTTTGTTTGACATTATGCATATATGTGCTATAGTTATGAACATGTATTTCATAAGTACATCAACTAGTTGCTATTATAGTTGGATCTGTCAAAGGATTGGAGTCTTTTGAAAGATGGCTTGGATGTGTTAACTTGCAAGAAAAATTATTGACACAACAAGGTAACATAACTGGTGGATTACTATGTTTATTGTGCATTGATAGTTATGTGTTTATGGTGGTATGATGCAGGGGATTGCGTGGCAAGATACTGCCATGAAATTCTAAAGAAGGCTCAGGTTCATCTTTCCTTTGGAAGCACTGGGAACCATGGGGGTTGAGTCATGATGTTTGTTGAGAGTCTTCTGATTTCAATTATCGGTGCTTCCTTGGACTTGATTTGCAGCTTTGTTTATGTCTAGTGTATGGTCACACCACTTTGTTTGCAGAGTCATGTTGTTATTAGTTTTCATGGTTTTCTTCTTGATTGTTTCTTGTGCTTGCTTTTTAAGTTTTGAGTCTTGGTAATTGGTTAGGAAATATGAAATTTGATGGATCTTGGGGGGAGTTGAATGGAATCAAATAGGTAATGTAACACTTGGATGAAGCTCGATGCATTTATAATGGAAGTTGAAGCAAATAATCTGTCAAACATTTGGATAATTTGTTTTTGCCCATTGGGATAAATGAATGATGAAGGAACAATCATGATAAAGGTAATAGGAAGGGTGAAGTAAATGGATCTCAGGCATCACATGCCTTGACTATGTTGGGAACAATTGTTCTCAATGTTGTTCGTTGTGTGCACAGATAAATGGATTTCTCTTAACCTTGGCCTTATGATATCTAGTAATAATGTTATGATCATGATTATTCTAATGTTTATATATATGTGTGCGTGTGTGTATGTCATGTTTGACAGGGTCATCATGGATCATTATTTTTTAATGCTAATATTTATATGTATATATATGTATGTATGTATAGGTTCATTAGGAATCATTCTTGTGGAGGAATGATTTCTTAGTAGGTGAATAACATGAAGAGGTTCTTGGTTAATGATGAATCAAGTGCCAGATTAGTCCTGAAAAATATAAGATGTCTATATCATGTGGTAATGAGTTTATATTATGTTATTATATTATTTCTATGTTGTGGATGGGCTATACTGAGGGATAGATCAACAAAATGGAAGTAGTGTGGTCTGCAGCATGCTGGGACAAGCATGGATAAGACACTGGAAGAAAGGTTTCTTCGTAGAGATAATGTGATACTATTGTTGTGCATATGTTGTATATGTTATACATTTTTCATTTATGATGTTGTGCACATGCAATGTTGTTTAAATATTGTACTGTGCAAATGATGTATATGTGGTGTTGTGTGCATATGGTGTTGTGCACATGTTGGATATGCAGTTCTGTGTACATTGGGTGCTATGTACATGTTGTATATGCAATGCTCTATACATATGTTCTTGTGCGCATGTTGTACATATGGTGTTATGTGCATGATTGTACAAGTTGTGTTGTTAGCTTGTGGTTCCTTGTACATTTTGTACATGTGGTGTTGTGTACATGTCATGCATATGGTGTTGCGTATATGTGGTTTTTTGTACATGTCATGCATGTGGTTCTATGTACGCCTGGCATTGTGTACATGTTGTATAGGATGGTACAATGTACATGTGGTGTTGTGTACACGTTGTGCAGATGGTGTCGTTTACATGTGATGTTGTGTACATGTCATGCATGTGTTGTTGTGCATAGGTGATACTGTGTACATGTTGTACATATGGTACTGATGTATATGTGGTATTATGTGCATGTCGTACATGTTGTGTTGCAGACATGCAATACTATGTATGTGAATTTTGTAGTCGTCGTATCATGACATGTGTATTCATTGTGTTGTACTCTGTGTAGGTATATGTATTGTGTTGTACATTGGGTGTAGGTGTGTGTGTTGTGCTGTGGTGTACACCAAATGTAGGAATATGTATTATGTTATGTTGTACACTGGGTGTAGGTGCATGTATTGTATGTCAGGTGTAGGTGCATGTATTGCATGGTGTTGTATGTGTGTGATGCACACTATGTGTATGTGCACATGGTTGAGGAGAAGGCACTGAGTGTTTTCGGGTGTGGCAACTAATCCACAATGCATACAGAATAAGGAAAAAAGGTAGAATATAAGGATTGGTTAAAGGATAAGTATAATTAGTTTAGTTTAGTTTTATTATTCATGTGATTTATGATTCAAGATTTTGATGGTTACATGTGATTTATGATTTTGATCTATGATGGATTTGTTTTGAGTTAACCTAATGTGATATGTTTATACATGATGATTTTGTCAAATATAGTAGTCTGACTTGTTGTGATAGGAAGCGAACAAAATTGCAATTATAACTTATTGACGAGCCACCAATAAGGTATGATTTGAAGTTATTTCAATTTATTTTGAATCTAATGGAAATTATGTGCTTGGTACACGAAATAATGAAATGCTCGGTTGGGTTGTCAAAAATGACGACAAGCATTAGCGATAACAACAAAGGGAATTGGAACAGACAACAGTATGCTGGTAAAGTATTCAAGAGTAGGGCCATTGTGTGACACTTGTAACCAATAGTGTCCATTGATTCCATCAGCATGCTCTGACCGGTATGATGTTTTGAGGCAGGTATATGCCTTGGCTTTTGACCTTCTGATGTGAGCAAGCCTTGGCAAGGAATGAATCACATGGGATAAGGGATGCCGAGGAACTTGGAAGGTGAGTGACTGGATTTCTCAAGCGATTATGTAGCAGAGAAGGGAAGGTCAGGGATATACTTGTTTTGATCATTAGAATTTCCAGATGGAATCAAATGTACATTGGGAGTGTGCCCTAAAACAATGAGCTGCTAATTGTTCACTGAGAGGACATGTGGTGTAGGATTGTAGTGCTGGACATTGGATGCAACTTCAAATTTGACAGTGGATTCTATACTTTCTAAGAAGGAGGTGAATCCTGGTATTACTTTGAGGGTGGAGGCGCAAGCCTCTGGATTCTCTTGTTGTAGATGCAGGCATTGTATTCATTTATTTGTTGGTTGATAAAATGTCTATATTTGTATGGTTGTGTATTATTATAAATATTGTATCGAGCTAGATTTATAAAGCTCCATAGAAAATATGGTTATTTTCTAGTTGAAGCAAATGTGCATGAGTAGGTGTCATTATTATTGTAAATATTTGTAATGAGCTATGCTATAAAGCTCCAGTAAACAATATGTTTGTGATGTTTTAGCAGATGGTCACTATAAATACTGCAATGAGCTACGCTATAAAGCTTCATTGTAGTATGTTTTTTTTAGTGGTTTTGCTGGCTATATGTGTCATTGAACATTGAGGATGGTGTTCCCACAAGGGGGAGATTTATATAACAACCCTCGTTAAAAATTCATGTAACAAATATAAGATTACAAATATGGGACACATATTCCAAGTTGAATGTTGGGAAACAAATCATAGTGGGTGGTTATTTCAGTTATTATGGCTAAAGGAAATTGGCAAAGTTAATGGCAAAGGCTTTGGAAAGGCAAATTGACATTTTTGGCACATTTATTTATGAAAATAATGGAAATTAAGAGAAAAGGATCGTGAAAGGTCACAGGTTGCATGGGAGGAGGAAAATGAAGGGAAAAAATGAAGAAAATAGAGGTCCCATTGATAAAAAGAATTATGAGGATCATTTGGCAAGCTTTTGATGAGCATTAGATTAATAAAGGCAAAGAAGGCAAAGAGGAAGAAGAGATTGAGCAAGGAAGAATAATATCAAACAACTACACCAGGATTCTTTGTAGGTATTGATTATCATGTGTGATGTCCTTGCTATATTTGGCATGCGTGGCATTGCATATGGTTCTTTTGTTGTTATGGAATGGGTTTTTCAAGGTGTGAGACTGTTTTGATCCTAGATTTTCCATTTTTGGATATCCAAGGTGTGATGGGATTCTCATGTTTTGGTTGAGTTTGATTGTCGAATGGATTCGAAGATTAGTGAGGTGGATTTTTTAATGATAGAACACATGTCCTAGTACACTGAACTGGACTATGGGTTGCAATAAAGCCTGATTTTGTGTTGCCTCGGTGGGGCTAGGAATCTTCCTAGTGAATGGAAGGATATATAGTAATGCCTAGTTGGGGTTTCCCTTGATTAGGCCTAGGAATCCTTGTCGATAAATGGCAGGATAAATGATATATCCTAGAGGGTGGTGTCTCAATTTAGTACATAGTGATCCCTAGATCAGACTATGGATTGTAGGAAATCTTGAGAGACTAGGAGACAGGAAAATTCATCATAGTGTAGGTTGATAGATCCGATGGCATCCATGCTTGTTTTGGCCTTGTGATTTGGTGGAGATCATGGTAAATATTGCTATCACATGTTTATTGTGTTGGCCTAGTGATCTAGGATCGATTACGTAAATCCTGGTTTCTATTTATGAGGGTGAGGTGGTTTGGCATCAGGATGCCCTGGTTGGTTCTTTTGGTTTGAGTCCCACTTTGCCTTGAATATGGCATGAGGGTGAATGGGTGAAGAAATATTTGGGTTAGCCATTAAATGGTCGGGTGGAACATAATAGTCGCATCCTAGGTTGGATTTTTCATTCCTTCATAAGAGGCCCTCTCCTTGATCTCTTATGCATAAATGTACTAGTTTATATGTGGATTTTATGTCTAATGTAGCCTTGATATTTCTGTTGTTTAATGCTGGTTATAAGCATGTATTACGACAATGATGATGTATGGCTCTCCTAATGTTTTTATTTGTAAATGAATTAATAATGTATCTATGAATTAATAGATGATAACGCAATGAATGATATAAGGGAACAATGCTTCTTACGAATTCTCATATAAGTATGAGATCCCTATGCTTAGATCTATTTACACCTGTATATTACATATTTGTAACATGTTTGACGAAATTCCTGTCATGGCTAGTAGGGGTCTAGGCAGGGGCTTGTTTAAATACTTGCATGCGTATCATCATTTAATTGTTATATTTCTATTCTAAAGGTGTCATTTATTTTTTGGAAATGACTTGGGCTCTCGGCCTAAGAGAGTGGCTCAAATCCTAGGGACCCTAGCACAACATAGAGAAAAATAGTCCCTAGACACTGGCATGCAATGTTGTGGAGGTGTCTAGATCCCTGTAGATGTTGGAATTCCCATAGCATGGGAGAGTCCAAGAGTTAATTGGTCTAAAAACTTAGCAGGACCCAAGCTGTGTGATTTGAAATGATCATAAGTTAAAGCTGACGTAGAATTGATTAGCCATTAATTATTGGAATGCTAACTAAAAGTGAAAAAACTAAGAGAGCTGCTTAAGAAGAAGGACTTTACGACAACTAATAAAACATAAGTAAGATGCATAATATAAGTGAAAAAAGCAAGAACACAGTGATACCAGATAAAAAAATGGATTACGAAGTTCGTCCCTGATGAACTACATCTCAGGGTCCACTTTCAATATGGGTGACTTCTTTATTAGGATTGAAACAGAAGAGGTCCATTACACAGCAATTTGACCAAGCTAAATTTGCACGGAGGAACTTCTGGTCACTGCCAAATGATAGCTCTATGAAACCTCTTTCCAATGCCTATCATGGTTCCCAATTCTCAATCCAGATGCTCCTGTTACAATGAAAAGAAAAAGAATATGACCTTCAGAACCTCCATACAAAATCCAAAACGACTCATGTCCACTTCAATCAGAAAAGCCTCCTTTTAAAACCTTCCAAGTACATTCGAACTCCTTGTACTGAGTGTAGGAGTCAATAGGCTAAAATTAGGGGTTGGTTACATATCGGTCCTACCATGTCTTGATACTTAGGATAGGGTTTTTTGGTTATCGCATCAGTTTTGCAACCAAAACACTAACAAAAGCCCATAAATAACTATATTAAACCCAAAATCGTTAACTGTGATGTCACCGGGTGGAGGAAGTGCTAATAGCACATGTGACTGTCATTGCTAACCTGTGTTTATAGCCCAACTATTCCGCTATGGTTACATTAAACTTTGTGGTGAAATCTAGTGGTTCCTCTATTCACATGAGCATCGTTCATGCTGAAAATTTCGCGCGGTCAGAATTCCTACGCTAACCCTGATGGCTTATACACTGGTCACATAACCATATTCTCTGATGCAGTTACTGTTACGGTTTTCAATTCTCGACAGTTAATTCCTAACTTGACGAC
The DNA here is from genome assembly GCA_000404065.3 of Pinus taeda. Classification (NCBI taxonomy): domain Eukaryota; kingdom Viridiplantae; phylum Streptophyta; class Pinopsida; order Pinales; family Pinaceae; genus Pinus; species Pinus taeda. The sequence continues at coordinate 11,959 of APFE030585501.1, read as the reverse complement.
TAATCCAGGCTCTGCTTACATGTAATAGTCTCTGCGGTCTTCTCTGACACGGTTACGGCCAATGGTCAGGGGACTGATATTTTGTTTTATAATGTGTTTTTGTAATGTTTTAACAATGGCAGAGAGGGTTTAGAATTAGGGTTTTATGTATTTTTTGAATTGTTATAATACATAGTGTTGGAATAAAGGTTAGGGTTTAGGTCTTAGCATAGGTTTTATGTATTTTTATGCATGGGTTTGATAGGTTATGGTTTTAAGGATTAGGTTTTGATTATATTTAGTTTTAGGGTTTTAATATATAGTGTTCATCAAAACTCATTTACAATCATTTTTCATGAAGTGACAACACATACACACATCTCCATCACAAAGCTACTTTTGTGAAGACATCACATGATGAACCCATATCAAACACCTGCAATGGGCGACACACCGATGTTGATGATCAACCTTGGCAAAACTGTCGATGAACACTTGTCGACAAATAGATACAAAACCATTACGATGAAAACCCTAAACTATAAACAACACTGTCAAAGCTAACGACATTGAACTGAATGCTAACAATGACACTGAACATTGGCTATGAACCTGTGAAACTAATATGACGAGATTCACTTGAAATATTTTAGAACACAAAATTTTGTGTAAACAAATAGTTGATGAGGGTAGAGCTCCCTCGCTTTACACCTTGCCCTGATGATGTACCAATACATTCAATCAATCACCTACAAGTGATGACCTTGACGATGTTGACAATGGCACATTTTGATTCAGTGAAATGTTCCATCCATCTGTAGTATGAACAACTTGTGACGACAGTCAAACATGCTGTTATGAACATGGTAGTTAGTTTATTTCCATGAAATACCATGAGTTAGTGATTCATAATAATTTTTGAAAATGGTCCCTACAGGATATTGTTCAATACCTTTCACATGTATTAACAACCTATTTTGTGGAATAACAGAGACAATCAAAGATTTTTTTGACATCAAACTAGCTATACTTTCTTGATTCCTGATTACTAAGTCAAGTTGCTGCAAATAATCCATCAAAATGTAATTTTAAAATTGTTGCAACTTAGGTTTTCTTTGGAAGTATTGAATTAGTTGTTGACTTGTTTGAATCATCTTTTCCTTATTCATTAAATGATGTTTCCATTGATTAGCAGTTTCCCATGATGCATAAGTTTCCCTTAAATACTTTGACACTTCTTTAGAAAAGGATTTGAGATGAAATCAAATACGTTTCCTCTCCACTTGAAAATAGGCTTCCAAACTGTTTGAAACATGAATACGTGACACAATACACGAGAAGTTTAACACTGTCTTTCCCCAATACTGACCTGCATCCCAATACTATTAATTTCCAAACTTGGACTAAATTAATTCATTTTGACATTAGGAAGAGGAGCTTTAGGCACAAACTGTAATTCATATTACATTCCCTTCTTATGAGTAAGATGTTTGGTTCCTCTAAATAGGATTGGAAAATTTTCTACCTCTTTGATCATACTATCTTTAAACTGGGATTGATAACTTGAACAAATGTGTTGTCGAATCTTATGTTTTTCCTTTACACATATGATTACAAATATTTTATTTGAAATTATTAATCACTTCATCTGATTAGCAACAATATTGAAATGATTTTTACTTTGATGTGGCCTGTCAATAAATTCAACCCCATCTTTCTTAAGGTGATATTTATGTTCTCTCCTAGAAAATACTGCATCACGGTCATAAAGATACGGACTTCCTAAGACAACTCCACATATGTTTACTGGAACCACATCTAATTCCACTTCATCAATGTAATTAGTTGTTATGGAAAATCTTAATCAACAATGTTTGGTGACTTTTATCTGATTTGATTTATTCAACCATCCTAATGGGTATGGTCTTCGATGATTTTGTGTTTCCAAACCCAAATTATTAACTAAATATTCAGATATTAAATACGCTTGTGATCCACTGTCAAACATTGTATCTATCTTTGTATGCTTATAAGTTATTATTATGTTAAAAAATTCAACTCTTTTATCCTGATTTGAAGGATTTATGTTTGATGAAGATGAAATAGTATTTGAACTTGAACCAGTGTCAGAATTTTTACCTGTCGTAACCATAACAATTATTCTCCTTTCATCACCTAAATCTAAACCTAGATCTTGTTGAACTACTGCAATTTCCTTCCTTTCATCCTTCTCCTTAAGGAACATTTTGGGTTTAAGTTCTGGATGAATTTTCTAACACTTTGATTCATCATGGTTGATTCTGTGGAAATGAGAATAAGTATGTCTTTCCTTCTAAGCTATCGCTGACTTCTTTCTCTTTGAATTGTTCTTCCCCTTACTGTCACTGGAATGTTTGATTTCCAACTCTTTGGATGACTGCGATGAAAACATGAATGGTTTGCCACCTGATTCAATATGTATGGCCTATACACACACTTTGTCAAAATCATCAAGATTAAACATCAATAATGTATGCTGCAAATTTGAATGTAAACTGCTAATGTATTTTAATAAAGTTTCACATGTATCCAATGAAATATCAAGCGCCAATGCTTTCTTTCTGAACACCTGAGTAAACTCCTGAACAATGTGCCCTTTACCTTGCCTCAAATGCTGCCAATAAATAACAACTTGTTGCATGTATCCTAAAGGATAGAACTATTTCCTAAGAGATTTTGAAAGCTTAGACCATGAAGAGATGACTTTTCCTTTTTTCTTTGCATATATCTGAGTTTTACTTTCCCACCAGATTAAAGTTGTTCCCCCCATTGTATGTGTAACTAACTGAATTTTTGTTTCATCGTCAGAGATGTTTTGAATACGACAATACACTTCTAACTACTTAATCTAGTTATCTAACTTTTCAGGATTCATTTCACCATCATAAATAGATAACTCAAATTTTACATCAAGTTTTAAAAGAGTTTTTTACTTAGGTTTCTTTTATGTTTCAGATTTTGCACTGGAATAATAAGAAGACGATGATGGAGATGATGGAGGTGAAGGTGGTTTATAAGCCTTTCCTTTACCTTTGTCCTTTTTCGATGTCTTTGAAGAATAAGTTGCATCTCTCACCTTCTTATCTTCGTACATTTCTCCCAACTTCTACTGCATAGTCAAGAACACTTGATGAAATTATTGATCGCTCATATTAGTTTCAATATTTTCACCTACATCAAATCCTGTCATGGCCAACTTATGAACAATTCATCTCTTTCCAATCTCTGGATCAATCTGCTCGAGGATTCCTTCTCCATGTTGTGACTTTGACCTGGTTAACATTCAATGCCAAATTCTACAAACACAAACTACATTGATACCAAATTATATGATCTGAAATGACCATAAGTTAAAACTGATGTAGAATTGATTATCCATTAATGAATAGAGTGTTAACTGAAAGTGCGGAAATCGAGAGAGTTGCTTAAGAAGAAAGGCTTTACGACAGTTGATAAAACATAAGTAAGATGCACAACGGAAGTGAAATCAACAAAAAAACAATGATACCAGACAACAAAATTGATTACGGAGTTCGTCCTTGATGGATTACATCTCTAGATCCACTTTCAAGATGGGCAACCACTTTATTAGGATTGAAATAGAAGAGGTCAATTACACAACAATTTTACCAAATTGAATGTGCACGTGAGCACTTCTAGTCACTATCAAAGGATAGCTCTTTGAACCTGGATTCCAATGCCTATCACGATTCCCAATTCTAACTTTGGATGCTCCTGTTACATTGAAAACAAAAATGACTATGACCTCCAAAACCTGCATACAAAATCCAAAACTACTCATTTCCACTTCGATGAGAAAAACCTCCTTTTAAAGCCTTCGAGGTGGATTCAAATGCCTGCTGAGTGTAGGAGTGAATAGGATGAAATTAGTGGTCCGTTTAATCTCAATCTTACCATGACTTGATGCTTAGGATAGGGTTGTTTGGTCCTCGCATTAGTTTTTCAATCAAAACTCTAAAAACAACCCATAAATAACTTTATATTAAACCCAAAACCATTAGTTGTCATGTCACTGTTGAGCCTCAACCTTGCACCTTCCTACACACTCTCTTAACCCTCATACTCCATTCACTTCACTCATCTAGTGGTTGAATCATTACATTATAGTTTAAAAAGGACTGTTTACATGGTTTTCTAACTATACTGATGTCTGTTGTTTGGTTTAGTCTTTTGTTCATGCAGCTGTGGAAACTTGTCAATTTCCGCAGCCAGCACATGTTTCCGTAGCCCGCACAGGTTTCCACAGCCATTTTCTTAAAGGCTGTGCTCCAGGTTTCTTCTGAAGGAATGGGCCATATGGGAAAGCTCCAGATGGCATGTACATGGATCATGTCCCCTTGAACCGGCCAAATCATCATTTTGAAGTCGTGGTCAACTCAAGTCAAAGACGTGGCCAACTGAAGAGTCCAGCGGTGGCACATTACTGTTAAAGGCACGTGAATGAAACGTGGCTTAGTTCCCAGCTCATGGAGGCTCCAGCGCATCTGAGGATCGTGTTTGAACAACAAATCTAACAGCCCATCACTCCAGGATTTAAGAAGCATAACGACAGTTAACTAGATCGCGGCTCATGAGATCTACGTGTCCATGGCACACAGTTAATAGTTTAAGTTGTTGATTAATTAGCTGTAGGACTTTTACATTATAAATAAAGCGTTTCCAAACGCTATAAAGCGGCTTTTTTGCTGCATAGAATTTTTGAGCTATTACGTAATTTATGCACGTTGTTGGTTATACCACACCACTGTTTTACATGTTGCTGATTTGAATACATGAGTAGACTGTTTTGAAGATAGTTTTGTGATCACTTGATTAGCTGAAGTGGTAGAGGGCCCCTGCATACTAAAGCCCTGTAAAGTATTTGTCTAGTTTCTTTATGCTTTTATTTTGTCATTAGTTTGTACATAAGATGTTATGCTTTATGATTTCTGCTGTTTATATCTTTGTCTTTACAAACTGATCAGTACTTTTTGCAGGTCCTTTTAGGCAGTCCGGGCAATATTTTGTTTTCTTTAATAACTTTTGGCATATGTGATCATCTTATCCTTCTTGCTAACCTTCATTTTCTGCAATTTACATTCAGCATTGTCCTTTTCCAATTGTCATTTGTTTATTTCTTTTTTCTGCTAAATTAGGTGTCATACTACTTAATAATTTTATGATTTCTTTCTATGGTCAATGACTATATCAGCAGGAGATCAGAATATCACTAACGGTGGTGTGATTTAAGTGTCATAGTACTTACTCATAGTTGTTTCCATAAAGTAGATTGAGTTGTATGATAAAGAACTAAAGGAGTCTAAGTAGTGTGATTAATTTCTTTTTATATTTAGTCATCATTTTGCTTGTTATGTTCATAATTACTTCCTCAAGGTAGATTGAGCTAAGAGGTAAAGGATTTGAAGAATTCAAGTAGTGTGATTAGTTTCCTTATGCAATTTATTTTCTTTAATAGTTAAACATCATATTGCTTGTTATGTTCACAATTAATTCTTCAAGGTAGATTGAGCTAAGAGGTAAAGGATTTGAAGAATTCAAGTAGTATGATTAGTTTCCTTATGCAATTTATTTTCTTTAACAGTTAAATATCATATTGCTTGTTATGCTCATGATTACTCCTCCAAGGTAGATTGAGCCAAGGGGTATAGGATCTAAAAAGCTCAAGTAGTGTGAGTTAGCTGCTTTACTTTAGTTTGAGTTGTTTTCCAAGTTTTTGCTTTCTTTTCATTTTCAGCAGCAAGGATACTGGGCCATTGCCATTAGTTCGTTTTTTTTTATTGGTTTTATTTCAGTTATTGTAAAGCTTTCTTTTGAGCAGTTTTCAAGCATAGAAATCATAACCATTCACACTCCACACACTTCACACTTCACTTTCATCACCACAAATTAAGAAAATAATAAAATCCAAAAACAAACTAAAAAAGATTAAAACGACAAAAACTTAAGAAAATGGTTATCTAAGTACATATAGTACACCTCACTTCATCAGTCTACGAACCCCGGGTTGACAATATAAATAGCAATTTAGATCACACTAAATTGACCAAACATTTTTGGCGCCGTTGCCGGGGAAGTGAAATTAGGTAGCCAATTTCTAAAAAAAAAATGTATAAAAACAAGAAAATTTCAAGAAAGGAAAATTGATAACCTCTCAAAGTATGCTCTCCTCTTGCACCTAGTGTGATCTGGAGGACCAGAAAAGAGAAAGTTATTGGTTTAATAGTTTCTTGAGTATGCTCTCTTCTTGCACCTAGAATTACCTGGAAGATCAGAAAGAAAATTATTATCCTGACTTGAAGAAAAATAAAAAAATGATATGCATAGAGCAAGAGATTCTAGGGGAAGGTTTTTAGCTAGAGCCAAGAATTCGATTTTTACAACTCCATCTACTTCAAGAAATAGGCAAGAGACACCTCCATCATCTCCAACTCATACTCCTAGCTCTAGGATCCCTGGAATTCAAGAGGCAGTAGTTGACTCTCCCACACCATCTATTGAATCCAAATTAGAAAGAGATCCTTTCCTTCCTTCTACAGGGAGACAGATTGTAATTGAAGAAGTAGAATCACCTTAGGAAGAGGGAGAAATTCCTCCTCATTCACCCTTGGTAGAGGAACCAGAGAACTCTGAGGTCTCTGAAGAAACTACCATGGCACAAGAAGGAGCAACCGGACTTGGTAGAGGTAGAGGTAGAGGTGGAGGAGGAAATAATGGAGGAGGTAGAGGTAACATTGGAGGAAATAGGAATGAAGACAACTCATTCGGATTTCCTATAGTCGATGATGAATCCCGGGCCTCAATGAAAAACATTTCGCCATCTGTCCTCCCAAACTTCCATGGATTAAGAAATGAGGACCCTGAAACATTTCTATTTGAGTTTGAGGTCGTGTGTTGAACTTATGATTATCTGGAAGACGCTCAAAAACTCAAACTGTTCCCTTCAACATTGAAAGGGGCAGCCTTGAAATGGTTCATGGGATTACTCACTCAATCCATTAATACTTGGAATGATATGAAATAAACATTTTTGGATAGGTACCTGGACTATTGTATGCCCACCAATCACAAGGATGAGGTATTCAAGATGATGCAAAAGGAAGATGAAAATTTGGAGGATTTACTTGAAAGATTTCAATATAACTTGAAAGAGCAAAAATGAGTAACATAGATGAGGAAACTTTGAAAGCCCTTCTATTAAAAGCCATTAGAGATGAATGGATAGATATTTTTCTCATGATGGGAAAAGGAGACATATCTCAACGTCCACTTCATGATATAGCAGATCTATGTGTTCATCTCTCACGGGGGGAATCTAAAACTCAAAAAGGGCCTAGAGATCCTTCCCTCCTCAGAGCAAACAAATCTGCAACTGGATCGGTAAGTAGGGCTAAGATTGGCAACATGCAACTGATATCTTAGGAAGTCTTAGTGAGCAACTAGACACTCTTAAGATCCATAATAAACAGCAAGTAGAAGCTGAAGCTTTAGCTATCTTTTGACCGAAATGTAGAAAGAAACATGCTCTAAGGGAATGTCCCTTGGAGGAAAAGGTTGTAGAAACATGTGTAATATGTTCAGAGAATCATGAAACCAAGGATTGTCCTTCAATCCCTAGCCTCAAAGAGGTCTTTCAGGAAGATCCAAGTACCATTGAGTCTCTCTGTTTTGTTGCAAGGAGACCTTGGTAAGGGAAACAAAATCAAGGGTTTAACAACTCTATGAATTTTCAACCCCCACCAAATTGGAATCCTTGGCAACAACCTTGGTCCCAACCTCAAAATCATTTTCAATCATGGATGCAAGGTATGCTAAATCCTTATGGGAGATTTGCTCAGTTTTATCAATATCCTCCATCTTTTCAAAACCAACAAGCTCCACAACTTCCAAATCAAAACCCACAACTATCATTGCCATTTCATCAACAACAACCCTCTCAACAGAATTCAAATTCTCAACTCTTGCTTCAACAAAAGTCAAATCAACTTCCTTCTCAGCCATTGTCAAACCCCAATAATAAAAACCCTCGAAATTCTTTTATGATGGAAGGTCTACAATTTCAATTTCCTGCCTATATGAGTGTTCCTCTCAATGATGTACAACTCATATCAGGTAGAGTTCTAGATAAACCTTCTATAGATGTTCAAAAGCAAAGCATTTCTGAGGAAGACTCTCTTGAAGCCAATAAGGGTTCTGAAGCATCTCTTCAAAACCCAAGCACTCAAAAAGGAAAAGAAAAAGAGTTAACCCCCACAACTCCTATAGTTGAGCAACCTGCATCTCCATCCACACCTCCTTTTCCTGAAATGTTACAAATTGACAAAGGAGTGGAAAAACAAATCTTGTTGCCTGACTATGACTTTCTAGATGAATTGAAGAATGACTATATCAAGATTCCCTTGTTACAAGCCATTAAAGAAATTCCTATTCTAGCAAAGACAATAAAGGAGTTAAGTCTTAAAAGACCAGGAAGGAAACCTAGAGATACAAGAAAAATCCACCTGGTAGGAAAAATTGCAGATATCATGATGGGAAAAGTTACTATGCAGAAGTATGTAGATCCTGGTAGTCCAATTGTCAAAACAACTATCAATGGGGTAGAAATTCCAAATACTTTAATTGATTTAGGGGTTGCTATCAACATCATGAGTAAACAGACTATGGAACAGCTAAAACTTCCTAACCTTCTTTTTACACCTACTTTATTGCAACTTGCAGATCACTCAATTATTAAACCATATGGTGTATTAGAAGACATTTCAGTCTCCTTAGACTCTTGGGAATATCTAGTAGATTTCATGATTTTAACTCCCAAGAGTAATTTAGGTGGACATCCTCTCATCTTAGGAAGACCTTGGGCTAGCCACAGTTGATGCTTTTATCAGTTGTAGGTCTAGGGATACGTATATTTCTGATGGTAGTTCGACAAAGAAGTTCAATCTGTATCCTCCAGCAAAAGCAATTACAGAAATAGGAGATAATGAATGGATTGATGATGAAGATACTATACAACCTGTCTTTACTATTTTTGAGATCAGTGAAGATAGTCAAATTCTGAATACATTAGAAAACTTTCAAATATCTTCAGAATATGACCACACACAATTTCAGTTAGATTCTGAGATTGAGTATCTATCATCTAGACAAATGTCTCTTTTCTCTATGGAAGAGTTTGGAAGTTCTGCCATTGAGATCTTTCTAGGAAAAACATTGAATATCAACAAAAATTTGGAAAAATCACAACAGGAAGAGCTTACCAAAATCTTGCAAAAGCATTCTACTGCATTTGCATGGGAGTATACCGATATGAAAGGTATTGATCCTCTTGCATTCATCACATCTACATTGAGGAAAACAGTAGACCAATCAGACAAACTCAAAGAAGGATGAATCCAAACCTTAGGGAGATAGTGAAAGAAGAGCTCCAAAAGTTACTTAATGTAAACTTCATTTACCCTATTTCAGATAGCCGGTGGGTTTCCCCTTTGGTTATAGTACCTAAAAAGAATGGTAAATGGAGGTTTGCATTGATTACAGAGAATTGAACAAAGCAACCTTGAAGGATCACTTTCCTTTACCCTTTATTGATCAAGTATTAGATACTCTAGCAGGTAAAAA
>APFE030585498.1:17595-38760 GCA_000404065.3 Pinus taeda | reverse complement strand
GGATGAACACAAGTGTGCTCTCCAATAATTATACTTGGATCACAAGCCCATGATGTGGAGTATCTGTCATTTTCTAATACATTGACACATACTCCAATATAATTCCATGTAAAAATGCTTATATCCCAATGTGTACGAATATATTGTGAGATAATATGTCATGAACTGAAGTGTTCGCTCATAGAATTCTCCTTGGGGTAAAGGTCCATGTTGTGGAGTCTTTATCATTGTCCAATACATTGGCACGTATTCCAATATGCCATGTAAAATTCCATAGGTCCCAATGTATATAAATTTGTTTTTTAGATGAGTCTTTATCATTATCCAATACACTCACACATATTCCAATATTCCATGTAAAATACCATAGATCCAGATAAATATAAATCTATTTTCGAGATGATATGTCCATGGAAGCAAGTGTGCCCTCCAAGAATGACCTTTGGGGTACATACCCACTTTGTCACTATCCAATAAATTGGTACATATCCCAATATGCCATGTAAAATGGGATAGATCCCAATGTATATAAATTTATTGGGGAGGCCACAATTTCTCCTAAAAAATAAGTGAAATTTCTAGGATGATTTTTAAAAAATGGGATGACACATTTTGTAAATGGGTCAACTTTCTAGATTTTGGGTGTAACAGTTATTGGTGGTGTTGAATCCATTTCCACCAACTCCGATATTTTTTAAAATTTTTCTTCTTGATGGGGCTAAATCTATTTCCACCAATTCCCATATTTCTTTAAAAAAAAATTCACTTTGGTGGAAATTATGGCCTATAAATTTATTTCTAAGGGTATTTGTCGTTATATACTAAATTGACACATATTCCAATATGCCATGTAAAATAACATAGTTAAAAATGTATATTAATTTATTTGTGAGAGGATATGTCCATAAACTCAAATGTTCCCTCAATGAATGCTCATTCACAACAAATCCATGAAGTGGAGGTCCAATATATTGATACATATTCCATTGTGACATTTAAAATGGCATAGACCCAAATATATTCATGAGCTTCGGTATTGCAACAAGAATGTTGCAACTCCCAAGGCTAGTGACTTTAATTATCAACCTAGGGTTTTTACAAGCTTAAGAGGTATCATCACTATATGTGCAAGATACAATGTGTCATTCCTTTGTTGTCATGATGTAATGGAATGCATGTACTGAATTCAAATCCTAAACTAATTGCAAAAAATGAAATGGTTGAAATGGAACCTTAACCTATTGTGAGAAAGAAAACACAACGAAAAAAACCTATTATAATTGCATAAAGATCATGAACTAAATGTAAATAAAACCTAGCTTAACCCTATTTATCACATGTGATTATTTAAACTAACTTAGCATGGAATGTTATATAAGGAGTATTAAGTGTTGCATGCATGTGCTAATTAAGAAATAAAAAGAACTATTTTTCTTTATCTTTTCATTTGATGAATGTAAATGCTAATCTTCACTTGTTCTTTGGCAGGGAAGACAGGGATGGATGAAGATGGTTAAAATGGTCTTTATGGCATGGAGGTCAAATAGGTGGGCAATCCTAGCTTCAGTGATGATTTTTCTCAATTCGGTCTCAAAAAATGCTGCTAGAGGATTTCCTACAAGAAAACTATAAGATGCGTACATGATCCCATTTTTTACTACAAGAAGAGGCTGAAATCATAGGAAGTAGTATAGAAGGTGGAATGAAGCTTGAGTAAAGTGGATAATGGGATAATAACACATGGAGGTGGTGGACACTACCCAGAACTCAAGCAAGGGCTTGAGGATGGTTGGAGTTTTTTAATGGAAATGACAATTTTTGCTTATAAAATAAGAATTTGGATTAAGATTGTAGTGGATTTTGGCGACATGGGTGGATGAGGCTTGGATGAGGCGAACAAGATGAAGTCTCCCTACAATGTAGAAGCTCCTACAACAACAGACATTATTGTCTGCATCTATTCACAATTTCATTTATACATCCAAAAGATTTATTAAATGGAATAAAATAGAGATATTGCCATCTAATGGCTAAGTTCATGAATGGAAGTGCTTTGAAACCAATACAGAACTTAAGAGATAAAAATTTACAATCGCAACTTGTCCTAAGAAACTCAAATACAATTAACCCATGCTAAAATAAATAGCAAAAAATTACTATGGTAAAATCAAGAAATTCAAGAACTAGTGAGCTAGTAAATCTATAAACTGCCTATCATAATCAAGTGCAAATATAATTGGATAATTTTTGTTATTAACTAGAATTTATTTGTGATCTAATGCAAGTGCAAAAAACTCGATTGAATTTTTTTTTCCCACTGGAAAAATCGTAATTTTTCATTAAAAGTAGAAAAATTACATGTTGTAAATGCTTTTGCATATGCAGTATGTTCTTCTCCGACATGTGGAGAGATGTATATCTGTTAAATCTCGTTCAAAAGATAATCAAAAATGAATCATCTCGCAGGATGTTCCCTATAAAAACTGTCTATAATATGTATGAAAATAAAAAACATATTGCCGCGCAGGGCGTCGTGTATGATCTGTTCAAAAGCTATGTACATTGTTCAAAAAATATCAAAAAGATGTAACTATATCTCAGGGGCTGACCGCCCTATGGTAGTGTGCATCAGTATATGGTCGATGATAGTACTGATAGTAATTTGCACCTCGCTGCTCCTGTATCAACCACTCACCTCCGGGAAGTGACGTGGCCTACTTGGAAAGTTGATCAGCGCTGCTGTTGTGTTCCCTGTAGATGTGTTGACAAGAGATGTCAATAAATTGAGCCTTCAGTATATTAATATCCTCCAAAATATTCCTGAGGGTGTGTGTGTGGCATTCTGTTATTTTGTTGAACCAATCAATGATAATCTTTGAGTCGCCAAAAATATGTATATGCAAGCAATTGTGCCTCAATGCAAAATGCAAGAGATGACGAAGAGAGATGATCTCAGCAAAATTATTAGTGCGAGGTCCCAATCCCAGCTTGAATTTGTAGAAGTGGTGTTCATTTTTGAAGAGTAGAAATCCTCCCCCACATCCTTGCTGTTGTGCCGAGCCATCAAAGAAGGCCCAACGAGTGCTATGGTAAATGGGTGGAGGGTCACACAGACTTCTATTCCTAGGCTGAGGCGGGTCAGGCAGCGAATTATATGCAGCAATAATGAGAGAGATAATGTGCGGCCAGTTGGGCGGTTTATTGTAAAAAATCATCCGGTTTCGAGCTAACCATATGTACCAGCATGTTATGACACACAAACTTTGGACTTTTGAAAGTTTGTGGTTATAAAACTAGGATTCCCATGCATGATTTATATCGTGACCCTCCCATTTAACTGTGAATAGGATCGATGTTGATATGGCGTGCCAGATTGCAGATATGGCTGGACAGAGTAAGAATAGATGGATACAGGATTCAGATGATTGTTTACAAAATGTACACCAGGTCGGCCCGTATACTACACGGTGCATTAGATAATCCCCCGTAGGAACAACTCCTTTAAGAATGTGCCAAAAAAATAATTTCTGCCTGGGAGGAGTTCTGAGTTTCCAAACAGTCTTCCACCAAGAAGAGATCGCGTCCGGGATTTTGTGCGATATCAGAGCAAGGTATCCTGACTTAGGGGTATATATACCATTTCCAGAGAGATGCCACATAAGTTCGTCCGGTCCCTGTTTAATCCTTATATGAGCTTCTCATAAAGCAGTGATATAATCCATCCAATCCTGATGCCAAACAGGTGGCAGATTAATTTGGTGAGCTGATTTCCAACGCTGTTCAAATATAGAAGAGTTTTGAGGATCATCAATGTCTACCAGAACTCTTATCGCTTATGAGTGAAGATGTTGTATGAGATCATCTGGTAAAATATGTCTTCCTCCACAGCTCGGCCAAGGGTCCATGTCGATACAAGCTAGAGATCCATCGTTGACCCTCCAAACTAGGTTATCCTTGATGAGAGGTAGAGAGTTTAGGAGAGCCTTCCAAACAAAGGATATCCCTATTTTTTGCCAGATGGGGAGGCAAACCCAATCCAGAATATTGTGCAGCCAGATGTATGTGTGGTATGAGATGCAGGTCCATAGGTTGTTGCCAGTAAGAAGAGTCCACCCCACCTTGGCAGCAAGTGCTTGTGCAAAAGAGGGGAGATCTTTTAGCCCCCATCCTCCCCATTTTTTGGGGGTGGCGATCTTCTTCCAACCAACCCAAGCAAAAATGCGCTTTTCCTGATTTCCATTCCAAACGTACCTATTGCAGATTTGTTGAAGTCTATCCAGAATACTTCTTGGAATCTAGGCTAATGCCATCCAGTATACCGGGGTCGCCTCCAACACAACTTTTACCAAGACAAGCCTGCCTGCTCTGGAGAGATATTGGTGGCTCCATATGTTGAGTCGCTTCTCCAATTTTGCCACTAGCCAGATCCAGTCAATGATCTTTGAGCTGACGGGATTTATTCTAAAACCCAAGTATTTTAGACCATGATCAAGTGGATGGATGGAGTATGGAAAGCATTGTTGAGCAAGGAGAGATTCATGGATGGAGGTTCTCGATAAGATGATAGATGACTTGGAGTGGTTTGCTAGCATACCAGTGGCTGATGAGAAAAGATTGATGATGTTTGAAAAAGACCATGAATCTCTGATGCTACCATCCAGGAAGATCATAACATCATCCACAAAGAGAAGATGGGTAAGGGAACATTCATCAATAATCCTGAGGCCATTATAATCCCCATTTCTTTTAGCTGAGTCGATAAGTTGACTCAAAGCATCCATGACAATCAAGAAAAGGAGGGGAGATAGGGGGAAACCCTGACGCAGTCTGCGTTCTGAATGAAAAAACTGGGAGGCCGAGCCATTTATCAGGACACTGAGGGTCGGGGTGGTGATGCAGGCCATAATCTAGGAAATGAAATATTGGGGGAAACCGAGATGAATACGGATCATTTTGAGATAGAGCCAACTGACGAGATCGAAAGCTTTTGCTAAGTCAATCTTGAGGATGATTTCCTTCAGGTGTTTGGTCCAGATAGAGTGAAGAGCTTCCTGAGCTGCTCCAACGGTTTCATGGATATGTCGATGTTCTAGGAAAGCTAGTTGATGAGGAGCGATATGGCGTGAAAGAATAGGGCGGACACGACTAGAAATGATTTTAGAAATGATCTTGTATAGCACATTACAGAGGGAGATGGGACAGTCAACTCGATTGAATCTTGTTAACATACTCTAAAAAATAACATAAACTTATTGTTCTTTTCCACAAAGGAGTTAGAGAAACAGAGATTTGGGAATAAGCAAACTAATCCAAGTAGCTCAATAATTACTATGACCTTCCAAATATTTGCCAAGGATGAAATGATGCTCATGATGTTGCAAAATAACTCACATCAACCATTTAACCAAATCCTATAATAAGAAATCATTAATACTAAAGGCACAAATAGAAAACAAGAACAAAAGATGCATGTGAATAACAAGTAAAAAGAAGAAAATAAAATGATACAAAAGGGCTATGAGTCTCCTCGGATGGTCAAGCCCGAGGATACTCAGAGTCCTATGAAGCAGACCAATATTTAGAAGTTTAGCATGACACCAACCTTTATTATTTCCATTAATACAATTACAAACCTACACAAAATGACAATGGAGCTGCAAAAATACTAGTTCTCTCCACAAGAAAAATAATCAAAATCTACCGCTAGAAGAAAATTTGACTTCTTGCTTATACAAAATTATTAGGAATCATTACCCATGAAAGGAGGAAGCTTTTACCACTAAAAACACTTTATTAGCGGATCTCACTCCCAATACTAGGAATTTGCATTAAATGGGAGGGAACACATTCCTAGATTTTCTCAACCATTGGAGCTCCACAATATGTGCCATAATTCCTAAATATCTCACTAGTTTATTATTAATATTGATCCTCCTAAAGTAGGGAGGAGGTCTCTAGATTATCTCCTCCTCCAAATCTCCATAATTTGCCTAATATTCCCATAACATTCCATAAAAATAAATAATATTAGGCACAAATATGCAATTATTCATAAACCTTCCTAATGAACATATTAAAGTTTAAAATATATTATTATGAAAATAGAGAAGTTAATGAACCGATCAGGAGTGGTATTGGCCTTTAATTTTATTTTTTAATTTATGAGGCATGAGCCTGTAATTTATGTATAATTTAGAGGCCCATCGTACCCCCTCCTGAAAGTGTTGCTCATCCTCTGAGAAACTTAGTGACCTCATTGTGCCTCATTCATGGCCCTAGTAACCTCTCTCTTGTGCATTACTCAGTCCTTTCTCTTAAAAATATTGGTTGTACGTTCTGCAAGGACAAGCCCAAAAATCTATTTGTGCATAGAAAAATCATTGTTTCGTGAGACCATTAGTTTGCCTTCTTCCCCTTATTCAAGGTGGGTTCTTGAATATATTTTAGTTTGGCTAGGTCTTTCACATCCTTATCAACCTTCTGCTACCTTGGTTCACAATTTAGACACCTATGGAACCTTCAAAATGCCTTTAGATGAGAACTAGGACATCCTATAGTAATTCCTGTCAAAACTACATGAAACCTACAGGAAACCCTGTTAAAACTACAAGAAACATGTTTTCAGCATAAATGATTGTTTGAGCCTAGGGTAGGACCTCAACCCGACTCCCATGCCTTTCTCCCATTTTGATAAGATATTTTAGGCCTTGGAAAAAACTTAGAAAGAGATTAGAGACCTATTGGAAAACCTCTTTTCATCACAACAGTTTGAGTTTTGTTTTGATGGCAAATGTCTTGTTTCCTTTTGTTGCATTATTTTCTTTTTTGGCCTAGACGATTGAGTAATGGCCTTTGATTTCTCTGTTTTGATTATATCTCTCTTGGGCACTGCCATTTTGGGTTTTAGCACAATTTTTTCCTTTCTTCCTTCTTGTAGCATCATTCCGCCTTCTTGTAGCAGTCATTCATCCTCTTTCACAGTCTTATAACTATATGTCAGTGATGAGAAATGATGTAGAGGGCTTGGAGGATGATGCTAGGGATCATAGGGTAGTGTAGGTTTGTGAGAATGGAGAGGATCCTCTTTTTGTTTTTTCAAGAAATTTTCAGCGTGAGACAAAGTGTAAGGCTTGTTCTTGAAATTATGAAATGGGATGGATGAATGATGCATATATAGTGAATATGAGGTGAAAGAAGAGCTTTGAGTCCATTGGTGACTTAGCATGTGGAAACTTCTTTTAATTGTTTCCCCATTGCTCGAAATCATCACCCTTCCTAATTTGACTTTTCCACATTGCATAAGTGAATGAGTGAGTTGAAATTAACTAGTTGAAGGTGGTCGAGATTGCTGACCCATTCTTAGATTATAAAACCTCATCTCTCATGCATTGACAACAAATTTCTAACTATAATATGCTCAAGTGAAGAGATCAAGAATATTTCATATATGTACCTACCTGATGGTTGTTGTAGAGACATGCATGTTGTTGCTAAGTTGATGTTGTTGTACCGCTCATGGCTGAGGTACATCTTCTTGACTACCTTTTTCTTTTTTGTTGATATTATTTGTTGATGCATTGTCTTCTTGTTGATGTGTGCTGTAACTTTCTGAACTCGCTTGAGCATGCTACCATCATCCATATGTATCTCCCCTTGAAACATCTTGGCAAAGGGATGCATGGTTTGCAAGATATGGAAAAAATTGTTTTCTACTCTATGTATTTTTGTTTCATGTAGTAAAACAGAGCATTCATGTACTTTTTTAGGACAACAATCAAACTTAATGGGAAAATCTTGAGAATGATGGGTGGATGGTGGAAATATATGAGGATGATGGATTGACATGGCCATTTCCTTGTTGGATCATTTGAGCCAAGGAGGGGAAAATCAAATTTGACTTCTTTTGACTGGGCTTGAATTTATTTTTTCTTTTGGTAACAACTTGTTTTTGTTGCTTGCACATTTTGGAGAGAACCTACATTCATCATAGAGATACATGGAGCAAACATTTTTTATTTTTTCCTCTTTTTTTCTTGTAGGCCTACTAGCCGCCCAATGAAGTTTTCAACTAGTAGGCGTGCCTAAGCACCTCAAAGGAGATTTTCACCTAGGATCTTTTCTTTTTCTCCCTTTTTCCAACTCATTGACCACCTCATGGAGGTTTTCAATCAATGATCCAATCTCAAGCACCTCAAAGGAGAATTTCACATAAGATTTTTTATTTTTATTTTTTCATTTTTTTTCTACCCTACTGTACTTGAAAAACAAAATAACTTTATCCTCATTAGTGTGCACTCCTCTTGTTATCCCTTAGATAATTCTTCACTATTGGACCGAGTTGACTAAATTTCCTCCTTAGAGTAGAATATCTTTTTCTTTTGAGTTGACTTAATGTTTACCATATGTTTGATGAAATATCTATCATGGAATAGGCATGTATAGCTCAATTTATCGCTTGGGTTTTGATTGTTCATCATTATTTTCATCATTTACATGCTTCTAGAAAGTTATAATGAGTTTTGGGTAGTCGTATAGAGGATAGCCTAAAACGTTGATCAAATCTCAAAACTGCAAGAAAATAACTTGAGGATTTAGGTCATAATTGAATGGAGGCAAACTTGTGAGTGCAGTTATAACCTTCCAACAACATGGATGTAGTTATAGGACAAGGTGAGTGAAAAAGAGTTCTAACTCAGGGATTGGCCACCTGAGTTGGCTATTTGGCTCGTTAGTGGTATGTAGTCTCTCAGCGATGTCAAAAATATTTCAGTTTTTAGGCCCCACTTCCATAACTACTTGGAGGCTAGGTCATATCACAATGACACTCATCACATGTTTATCGTGGCAAAATGTGAAATTGGGTAAGTGTGGGTTGGGGGGTTACTTCTTGTGATATTTGAGCTCCCATTTTCAATGTCAAGCCACCACCACTTCTTTCTTTCCATTGCATACACCTTTAAAGAGGGAACTAAGGATATAACTAAAGCACAAGGTATAAATGTACCCATCGCACAAAAGGGGATTTGTAGATCCAAGTGTTCACATTCTCCTCACAAGGTGTAAACATTTTATTTTAATAATAAAATTCAATTTATCATATTTCCATTAGGTTTCTCATATAATATCTTGACTTATATGTTATTTTATATTTTCTTTTCATAGGTTTTCTAAATAATGTTTTGAAGGTCTTAGAAGCCATTTTTTATTGTTAGGGTTGTTTGTCAAAGTGGATTAAGTGAAGGATTTTGGTACATTTGGTAAAAAAATTCATATTAACAAGGTCCTTTCTAAATGTTGCTCGAAGAAGCCCTAGAGGGACATGGTAGAATGATGTGACCAATGACGTTGTGTTGAATAGGCCTAGAGGATGATGTGGCACCATGCACAATTTCCATGTCCCAAGAAGATTTGAATTTTTTGGGTGACAAAGAGGGCCAAATCTATGTGACACATGTCACCTCTCAAAAGATATCATGTGACTCAGTGATGTCATCATGATGAAATGGGTGTCACCAAGGGATAATGTGGTATAGTTTCAATTGTTGTGCCAACTGATGGTGTTTGGAAATTCCTTCCTATGATATTACATTTTCAAAATTCTACTGAAGTCATGATGGTGGAGGTAAATCATATGATTCTTTAGGAGCTTGGATGTTCGAGGAATTTTTCTTAAGTGCAACCACATGAAAGGTCCAAACCCAACTAGGAGTTAAGTGCATCTAGTGTAATGGTGCATGGTGAAAACCATGATTGTATGGAGAATGATCTTAGTTTCTCTAAGTGCTTAGAAATTATAATTTACCACTAAAGACCAATTACGAATTGAAATATTTTTTTGTTGTTGTTGGAAAGCAAAGAACTATGTATAAAAGAGGATTTTATGTTATGATGAGAAATGTGTTAGAAAATTATATATTACAGAGCAACGGAACACATAAAATATTGCAAAAATATAAACACAGGAAACATATAAAACAAGAAAGACACAGATATACATGGTTCACCCAGTTTGGGCTATGTACACGGAGAAATAGCGAATCCTCCTTTTTATATTATCCATCAAACTGAAGAGATACAACCTACAACAGATCCGTTGTAATTCCATCTTCGCTCTCAATCTCCTCTCTCATCCTCACTTAGAATACAGATATACATAGACGCAATACAATTCCCTCATATATAGTGACAGGTTGCCTTGTAGGGCCAAAAACCCTAAACTAAACATAACTTCTAGTGTCAGATACCTGCCTAATGAACGTCCGATATTGACTATGAAATTACAACATTTTACAAGGAAATTTTATATTTATTCTTAGCTTTGGGGGCACTTCCCTCGATCCCCCCACCAGGGGGAGCTCCAAAAGGTTGCAACCGCTCCCCCTCGACCCCCCTTGCAACAAATATTTTATGGGCAGCATTGCCGCCGCATTACGAACTGGGGTCCAATACGGCAATACCTTTGAATACAGAAGATAATCAGGCTCCACACCCAACAAAATGATGGATAACTATGAGCATGTTTGAAAACTAAATGATATTTCTTTCATTAAAGAAGGTGGCAAAGAATGAGGATGTGAAGGGGTCTCGTGAGACTTCTGTTGGTAAGGATTTATGATTATATTCATCACTCTATAATTGAGTACAAAGAGCCAAAAAGATAGAACTTTAAGTTCATAACACGTATGTGAGAAGCCTTGGTGATGAAGCATTCTCTCAAAGAGTATAGAATTAATTGAACTGTTTATTCTTCAGCCTACAGAGGAGTAAATAAAATCATATTCTTGATAAATGTGCATATTACATTAAAGAAAAGAATAGCAACACGGAGTATGAGTTGAATGGGTAAAAGGCGCTATTGGGCTTCAAAATGTCATACAAATATCACTCATTACCATACATTTTTCACCTATGCTTCCATTATATCACTCATTATTCACTACCATGTCACTTCATTTTTCCTATTATTTACCATTAATGGGTATCATTTATATCTTCCAAATATTATTTATTTTTAAGTATTTTTGAGAGAAATTCTTGATTAAATATTAGAAAATAATATATTTTAATTTATATATGGAAAGTGGGTTGTTTTTGTGACATGTGTAGTTGCCAAGGAAGCTTCCAAGACACCTTTATGTGGCCTTGAAAGATCAAACTCGAATTTGAGAAGATAAACCTCATGGAGAAGATGATGATCTCATGGAGAAGATCAAGGACAAAAAGGGGTTATGTGTCTAGATGGTTGAGAGATGTATGGAACTAAAAGAGAGATGAGGGGATCATCATTATGAGTTTGTTATCCCATTCCATTGTATAAATAGGAGTACAATCTCCTTCATTTGTAATCTTAGAAAGTTGATATGTACATCATGATGGATATTTTGAAATAAAGATTCATACTTTGATTTTGTTGCTTCTACATTTGAGTTCCCTTTGAAGTAGTATGCTTGTGGAGTTATGGAGGGCCCCCATGGCCTCACTTGCATGCTTATTTTAGGTATAATTTAATTCATGTTTTTATTTCATTTCAACTTTTAAGTTCTTGTGAGATATTCTAATTGTTGGAAGAAATCTTAAAATACATGTGTTCTTGTAAGGGAACCATAAGATCTCCGATAAATCAGGAATCTCTCTAGTTTGTTTGTTTTATTTCATTTCAACTTTTAAGTTCTTGTGAGATATTCTAATTGTTGGAAGAAATCTTAAAATCCATGTGTTCTTGTAAGGGAACCATAAGATCTCCGACAAATTAGAAATATTTGTAGATCTATATGTTCTAGATAGACACTTCTAAGTTTACCTTCCGAGGTTGACATTAAATTAAATTCTAATTTGCATCCGCATTTTAGACCCAACATTTTGGCGTCGTTCCCGGGGAAGTGAAACTAGAAGGATTTAGTAATTATTTCATGCAATTGTTTTTATGGACTAATTTGTGGAACTTGGTGACAGCAGGTTCATAAAGGAGTTCAAAGTTTCGACATTTTTATTTTATTTTACTTTCGCACATAGATAATTTAAATTCAATTTTTATTTTAAACCCCCCATTTCTCACTAATCCATCTACGTCTGAGGGCTTTGATAATATTGAACAGGTACTTCTTGGAGAGCAAGGACAATAACCTTGAGCCAACTCTAAGACAGGATTCTCACATACTTGCAAAACATAATGTAAAATTTTTAAATCTTGATGTGAGCATGTTCGAATTTTTAGTCTCTAGATGGCTTCACTTGAAGCATGCTTTTACTTAGAAAATAAAACATCTTTTAAATTAATGTAGAATAGATTAGAAAAATAAAAATGAGATCTCCTTAGAAGTCATTAGAAGTCATTATCATTAGACGTTTTTAGTCTTGTTTTCAAAAAATAAATCATCATGAATAAAAATAACTGCTTCATCTTTGCATTTCTATGTCTTGTTTCTCTATCACGGGTAAGTCAGGACCCTGATTATCGGAAAGATTTGTCTTCCGAGAGTCTAAATGCCCCCGCGACATTGTAGAAACGGTGTAGATAATGGAAGATTTTGTTGCAGATCTTAATTGTGTTTTTTTGTTGTAGATCTTAATTGTGTTTTATCCATCCACGCTAACCTGCATAAATAAAAAATCAAGAGATTAGTATGCTCTCTTCCCGTGCTTCGTGCGATCTGGAAGATCAGAAATCTATTGATTTATTTCAAATAAAAACACTTTTGCTAGAAAACTAATCTGCAATGCGACAAAAAAGGATTTTGTGAATGAGAAAAAGATCATCTTCAAAACGCAACCCCTTAAAAACGTCAGTTTTGAAAAGAAGTTTGTGATCAAACCACTGCAAATTAGAAAAACGAAGACATGGGTTTTTTCCATAATAGAATGGGTTATATAACCCAGAAATCGTTCGCTTAAATTCCTAACAGTCTAAGAGTAAATCGGTTCTTTGGGACCCTATTTTCGTAACTGCGTGAATAAAAACAGTTTTTTACATTCATTGTGCTTTTCTACTTCTCCACATTCATTTCATGTTCATTACCCCCTAAGTATGCATTTTCATTTTAACATCTTCAATATCTTTAAGAATTGTTTTCAAGAGACTGATATGAATCTCTCCAAGTAATCTCGATTCGTAGTCATGAAGGCTTGAACAAACTCATCAAGAGTGAATGGCCATAGACCAAGAACATCTGCAAAGGTCACTATAAACCTCCAAACCATAAATACATTTCTAACATTTTGCTCAGAATCTGTCCAGGGATGAACAACAAACGGTCTCTTCATTTTAACTGAAGTAGCTGGAAATTTTCCCAACGTATCTTTGTATGATTCAAGTTCTTGGAGTGTCTCACTATCACGTAGAAATATTGAGGAGAGGCCCTTAGCTGATGTTGCTACCTCCATAAGCTCTAGTCGCTCATCATCAATGAGCTCCATAGAATCTCTTGCCAGTTTTCGTGCCGTGGCCCTCTCATTAGCAGCTCTCTGTCTGGCAGCTTCTTTTTCTCGTCGGAGATCCTCTTTATACCGCATTTTATTCAGCTCATTGATTTTCTTTCTCAAGTTTCCTTGCCATTCTCTCAATTGTACGCTTATGTTCTTTCTGCATTTTCTCCGCTGCCCACTGCATTTCACACATTTTCCTCCACACGACCATCCTCATTAGAATTGCACACTTGAAGCAAATCCTTCGCATAGTTGTATTCGGCCGGTATCCGCAATACGTGTAGACCCCGCTCAATTTGCGAATTGTCAAGGTGCGCACTCTTCATTGCATCAAAGAAAATAGACTCCAGATCCTCAATTTTGCGTTACGTTTTGTTTGGGTTTCTTTTCCATTTTTAGTGTAAATTTGTTTTGTATTTATTGTTTTTTTTTTTTTCTACGTAAAGTCTAAACTATATTAAGGAGAGAAAGTATTTACAAGAATTACATCATTTGAGAGGGGCATTGCCCAGCCCTCTAACAAAAGCATCTGAGACTGACTATCTGTCCAGCTATACCCTATTACCATATATTGTCCCTGATGTAATGCTTGGACAGAGGACATGTAAAAACCTGACTCTTGGATAGCCATACAAAAACAAAAAACAACCAGACCCTTTTAAGCTTGTAGACTCTACCATTGACACTGTAATTACATAGACAAGCCTTCGAATGAAGGACAGAAAGAGAACTGGTAGCGACCCATCTGATAGACAAAAAATACAATGATTTATCGCGGCAAAAACCTGGATAAAGAGCAACCATGGAGACTTAGAACGGGCGATTTGGATCCTCCGGAGGCGACAGATGCTGCGGGCTTGACGTATCCAGCCAATTCGCCATCTCCTCGTCCCATTGAAACTGCTCCTCAAGGCGCGGCTGAATTGCGCTGTGGATTTCCTCGCTCGCTTGGGTAGTATTAGTTTGAGGCAGAGCTTCCTACTCCAGAGAGTCAGAGTTCAAGTTCCCCTGAACTTGGGCTGGTTGATGCTGAGACGGCGGGGCTATAGTAGAAAGAGGATGGAGCATACGGAAGACCCTTCCCTCCATGTCTCCCAACAGTATTTCACTTGACTGTAATTCTACAGGTGCCTGAGAAGAGGAGGGATTTTCTTCAGGTGCTGCCTCCGAGAGATAAATTGACACATTCACAATGATATCTGAGCGCAGGAGCCTTCCATGGATTCTAAGGCGGATAGGCAGGTAGGAGTCCGGCAACATCAGGAAGTCCTGCTCAGAGGACGAGGACGAATTCGTCATTGTCGCCCTGGGGACGAAGGAGTTCACCTCCTCGCCTTCAGAGGCAAGGCGAGTACCAGTTCTCCCACCTCGTCGCAGTAAACCTCTGCTGCGTACCATGGCAGTGAGCTTGCGGGCAATTAGATTAGGCTTCGCCACCCTGAGGCATTCAAAATGAAAAATATCAGGCCCGACTCTAGAACCTTGTAAGTTTTTCTGGGCTCTGAGCGACTGGGCTTTGCCCATAAATATCCAAGCCATTGCTTTCAGCTCGTACAGGCTTGCATCGTCCGGTAGGTGATTCATTAAGGACGAGGAGTGAATGTGATCTGAGGCTGGCGGCGAGCGTTTAAGAGCTAGCATAAATGCTTCCTCGGTTACAGAGAAGCCATCTGCCCTTCGCAATCCCACGTGGCCAGCGATTAGAGTGCTACCTTGCTTGCCCAACACCCACATCCGGGTTATCTTCATTGCTGATTTGAATGTCATGGTTGAGGATATTCTGAAAGGTTTTAAGTTCTGTATCTGAGGCAGCTTCCTGCAGAGACCCTTCAAAGTATTCTTCTCCTATGTTCACCCCTATATTTGCTAGAAAATCAGCAGCTTTATTCCCTTCTCTCCTTATATGTTTGAAATCTAGTGCATTATGATTCCGGATCCAAGTTTGGAGCTTCTCAAGTCTGGTTGCTAACCTCCAACTGTTACTCACCTGCTGGACCTCCCTGCCTTGTTGAATTTTTATGATCATGTTTATTATTACCTGTGAGTCCCCTTCCACTATGAGAGGGGTTATCCTTTGAGTATGTGTGATCTTGAGACCTCTCCAGAGTCCCTCAAATTCTGCTGCGTTGTTGGTGTTCCAGCCTATTGATCCGTAATAGGTAATGAGGGGCTGGCCTTGAGAATTTCTTATCACACCTCCGTATCCTGTGTTACCAGGGTTTCCTTTGGAAGCACCATCGAAGTTGAGCAGATAAGTGTTCAAAGGAGGAGGTGTCCATTTGGAAGGGGAACTTTGATGTATGACTGCATTGACTTGGGAAAGCTGGTGGGATTGAAGATTTATTTGCCAGTTACTCCAAATGTTTTGTTACTGTTGATTAGTGGGATAATCCTCGGCAGCCCAGTGTTTGATCGATAGAGTTTCTTGTATGTTGTTGAGGATGATCTCCCAGACTTCTTCGACTGGTATTTTTTGATCCCTGAAGATCCTTCGATTCCTTTCCTTCCATATGTTCCACATCACTATTCCTGGAGCAATTTGCCAAAGTGTGTTAAGGATTTTACTTTGGTAAGGCGATTGGGACCATGTGCGGATCGTATTGGGTATATTTCCCTGCACTCTACCATCTTTGCGGCTTCTGAAGGCGACCTTTTCCCAAATGTGTCTACTTAAAGGACAACTTAACATTAGGTGAACCGCAGTTTCCTCTTCTTGTTTGCAATTAAAACATATAGAAGGACCTGCAAATTTCCTCTTTCTCAGATTGTCCCATGTCAGTATTCTGTTATGAGCCAAGAGCCATAGGAATGTTAATATTTTTGGCCAGATAGGCGGCTGCCATATTTTCTCCCAAACCTTATCCTTGTTAAATCTGTTATTTAAAAGAAGTCTGTATGCCTCCTTAGCAGTGAATATCCCTTTCTCTTCATATCCCCACCGTAATTTGTCCTTCCCTGCCTCCTTGAGGATTTTTCTGTTTTTTAGTTCCGCTGAGAGCAAGGATTGGGTGGCTTCCGTGCTGTTTGGTATAATCTGGTTGATATGTTTCCATTCCCTATGATCTGCGTTGGATTGGACATTCCAGAAGTTATTGATCGTTGCCATGTGATTCATTTCCTGAGCTTGGATGTTTTGGGTGAGCGTGCTTAAGGCTGGCATTTGTTGCCATGAATCTGTCCAAATTCGTGCACTCCTACCTTCCTTGACCTCCCAGAAACTGTGGTTTTGAAGTAATTCTCTGTGCTTTATAGCCGAATTCCACATTGCTGAACCCTTACTTGTTTCAGTCATTCTTATTATTTCATCCCGTGGCAAATTACTAGCATATTTGGCATGCCATAGTCTGGCCCAAGGAGTGTCTGGGTAGGTTAACCATTTCCACCAGATTTTCGCTCCCATAATTGCATTACTATGTTCTGGATCCCTGAGTCCTATGCCCCCTGTTATTTTTGGAGTGCAGACTTTCTCCCATTTTACAAGAGCCCATTTCCTGTTAGGTCCTGACTTGCCCCAAAGGAAATTACGTTGAAGCTGTCTAATTGCTTTCAATACCCCTTTTGGCGCTGCCATTAAGGAAAAAAGATAGATCGGCATGGACTGAAGCACCGCTTTAATAAGCACCATTTTGCTTGCCATGTTCAGGGCTCTGTGAGTCCACTGGAATAGTCTTGTCTCCAGCTTTTCGAGGAGGATGGTCCAGGTTGAGTGCTTTAGAGCTGAGGCGATTAGGGGTGCTCCCAGATACTTGGATGGCAGTGATTCTACAGAGAAGCCTATGATGCGCACTATCGCCCTTTGAGTGATGGGGGGAGTGTTGAAAAAGAAGATTTGGGATTTCGATTTGTTTATTAGGGCTCCAGAGGCTTTGGAAAAAGTTTCAAGAATGGAGATTAGAGAACGGGCTTCTTGCACCGAGGAATGGCCAAAGAGCATGTTGTCATCGACAAACTGTTGATGGGAGGTGGTGGGAGTTTGATGGAGAGAAAGGCCTTTGAGGTATCCCTCTGAGATAGCTGCTTTTAGGCTTCGGCCTAAACCTTCAGCCATGATGACAAATAAAAAGGGGGAGAGGGGGTCTCCTTGGCGAATGCCTCTGGAAGGACGAAAAGTGGTGGATGGAATACCATTGACAAGAATAGAGTAGAAAGTGGATGATATGAGACTGCTTATCCATCTAATCCAAGCTGCATCAAAACCAAATGCTTGCAATATTTTATGCATATATTCCAAACATATGCTGTCAAATGCTTTTGATAAATCAATTTTAAGAAGCATACCTGGTTTCTTTGTTTGCTTGAGTGAATGGATAACTTCATGGGTCAGAATAATCCCATCCGTTATCTGGCGACCCTCCACATAACCTGATTGTTCTGGAGAAATAATAAGCGGAAGTAGTGGTTTTAGTCGAAGCGCAACTACCTTTGAGACAATCTTGTAGATGATATTGCACAAGGCTATTGGTCTAAATTTGTCTGGTGAATTTGAGTTCTCTGATTTTGGAATTAGGGCAATGAAAGTTGCATTTAGACCTGGGTACATCCATCTCCTCGATCTGGATTCTTCAACCAGTTGCCATACTTCCCATTTTATCAGCTCCCAAAAATGTTGGAAAAAGTTTGAAGTAAAGCCATCAGGTCCAGGGGCTTTACCTGGCTTTAGAAGTTTGACCACCGCCTCTACTTCCTCCAGTTCAACGGGCTTAAGGAGCAGGGTGTTGTGCTCCTCCGTAACTAGCTTCGGAATATTTTTGACTATTGTTTCAATCTCCTCTGTTCTGTTGATATTTGGTTCCTGCGACATAGTCTTAAAGTACTACAAGAATTCTTGTTCCATTTCTGCCTGAGTCTCTATTGTCTCCCCTTGGGTGTTTGTGAGCTGGGAAATCTGATTATGCATTCGCCTTTGTACAGTGGTTTTATGGAAGAATTTAGTATTCTTCTCCCCTGCCTTTAGCCAGCGGATGCAGGATTTCTGTCGCCAAAGAATCTCTTCCTGCATGTCCCTTTCTAATAATTTTTGTTCCGCTTGCTGTTCTTTAGTTATTAACTCCTCCGTTCTACCTTCTGTGATGATTGTTTGTTGGATGGTTCTGATTTCTTGAATGAGGCTCTCCTTATCTTTAAAAATGTTCCCAAAGGTGTTTTTATTCCATTTTTTTATTTCGCCTCTGAGAAATTTTAATTTTTTTTGAAATCTTGCCATTTTTGTAGGTGCCATCGGATTGCAGGTTTGCCAGGTCGATTGAATGAAATCTTTGAATTCTGGATGAGACAACCAGAATGCCTCGAATCGAAATGGCCTGTTTATGCTGATGCCCGGTCTATTCCACTGTAGCGCAATCGGCCAATGGTTCGAGCCAGAGAAAGGGACAATATGTGCTAAAAATTCTCCTCCTGTGTGAATTGCATTGTCAGAAATAAGAAATCAATCCAGTCTGGAAGCGATTTGCATTGGCTTAGCTCTCTTATTGGTCCATGTATACAGTCCGTTGGAGGTAGATACATCGATCAACCAGTTGTTGTTGATGAAGTCCTTGAGAAGGGAGCCATCTCTGTTAATCCTACAACGCCCTCCCTGCCTTTCCTCTAGAGATGTTATCATGTTAAAGTCCCCGCCGGCAAGCCAAAGGGGATATTGTCTGTCAGAGTTGAGATACGCCAATGAATCTAATGTTTCCTCCTTCTTCTGATATTCTTGAGGGAAATAGACATTGGTTAGATGTCCGTATGTATTGGTTCCTAGAATGTGAAATATTGCTTGTATGAAATATTTTGCTGCATGAATATTTTGTAGTTGAATCTTACTGGCATCCCATAGGATAGCTAGTCCACCTGAGGCTCCTTGGGATTCGACCGCTGTTATCTGCGCCCCTGGCCAAGCCTTTGCCACGGATTTTTCCAAGAATGTCAAGCTGCATTTTGTTTCTTGTAAAAATAAAATTGTTGGTTTTTCTTCCATAACTAGATTTTTGAG
The DNA here is from genome assembly GCA_000404065.3 of Pinus taeda. NCBI lineage: Eukaryota > Viridiplantae > Streptophyta > Pinopsida > Pinales > Pinaceae > Pinus > Pinus taeda. The sequence continues at coordinate 19,364 of APFE030585498.1, read as the reverse complement.
AATTTTCCTTTTCCTGGGGCCATTTAGCCCTTGAATGTTCCATGATATGAGCTTCATTGGGACAGTTTGGGGTTATAGTTGAAGTATTTGGTGAGTTTGGCATATCTGCCAGATTCAACCAGAACCTCGCCAATCTTTATTGTCCTTTCTAAAGTCGATTTGCGCCCTCTTTTTTTGCTGTCTTTGGAGAAAAATTTGCCGTCTCATTGACTTCCTTTCTGTACACCCAACGAATACTTCTTTTGGGCTTTGCTTAGGACTTCTACTAGGTTGTCTACCTGTTTTTCCGTGATTTTATCAAATTTGCCTGTTTTACAGGCTTGTTCAAGGCCTAAGATATCAAGCTCCCCAATGTCTATGGATTCGCCGTCTATCTCCATGATTTGCGGCTCTTGGGTATTGTCTTCAAATCTGTTTGCAACTTCCTTGCCTTTTTCCTGTCTGTTGGTTTTGTTATCAATCTCCATTTTTGGGTTATTCTCTATATCCGAGCTCGTTGCCTTCTTTTTGCCTTCTTGTTGAACTTTTTGTGCTTTAGACTTTTCAGCGCTTTGTATTTCCTTGTTCTCCATAACCTCCTCCTTGTCTTCTGCATTTGCCAGGGCATCAAAACTGTTGCTGGTTGAAGGTTTGGTGTTCCCTTCTGGGTTCCGCTTGGGAGGATTTGCTGCTTTTTTGTTGCCTCTTCGTCGATTTGGGACTTTGGTGTAGCCATCCTGTGACTGATGTGCTTGAGTGGATTGATTTGGAGGCTTTATATTCAGAGGGCAATCACGGAAAAGATGCCCGATAACATGGCATTTTCTGCATCTGAAAGGCACATGTTCGTAATCTAATACTTGTATCCAGTCATGGTCTTCATGAAAGAGTCTCATCTTTTCCGGGAGCGGTTGCTTCAAATCCATATAGACACATATCCGTGCATAAGAGGCATGTATTGTTTGTCTGACCGCCTTGGTTTCTTCTGCCACTTTGACAAAATCTCCTAGAGCTGAACCTATGGATTTTAGGAAATCTTCCCCCCAATATTCCCATGGCAAGGAGTAAAGTCTGATCCAAACAGGTGCATAACTTAAATCTTCCTTGTCTGGATTAAAACGAGCAACCCATTCTCGAAGAAAAAGCCCAGCTGAGTTGAAAAAATAAGGCCCTCCTTCAAAAACTCTGTTTCTGTCCTCCAAGCAGTTAAAGATAGCAGTAAAAAAACCTTTGGGTCCTAATAATAGGGTTATTTCTCCCTTTGGATGCCAGACTACATTGATCCAGTTTCTCAAAGCTCTTTTTGAAGGCCATAACCCTATAAATTTTCCTATAAGGGCATGGTCTCTCATATATTGGATTCTTTCATTAATGCAATGACTCAGAAATTCTACTTCTGGCGTATGGGCAGCTACAGGCTTACACGTAGAGGAGATTACCTTTGGTGGTTCCTGCTGTTCTTGTTCATTTGGATTCTCTTTTGTCTTCTCCGCTTCAGATCTGTTCGAATCCTGATTGGGGATTGCCGTCACCTCTGGTCCTTGCTGGCTGAGGTCGACTGGCATCCCGATCCCTTCAGCCCCGTAGGGGGAAGTCATGATACGGTGCTCCCAGTCCTTCCGCTGGTCACCTGATCTTCTGGCAGCTTTGGCAGAGCCTGCCGTCGCAGGGAGGTTACAGAAACCCTAGCACCGTGTTCTCGTGACCTACCGTTCTGCGCTTAGGCATCCGTTCGCAAGCTTTCCGTCATTTTCCTGAAAGTGTATTATTATATCGTTTTGTATTTATTG
>APFE030585498.1:6808-17282 GCA_000404065.3 Pinus taeda | reverse complement strand
ATTAATATATTAATTATATTAATATATTACTATGTTATAATTACATTAATAATAGTTGTAAATTTTTTGTGATGATTGTTATGTTTGATATATTGTTTTATATTACATATGATTGTTATTATTCATGTTGTTATCAAGTTTAAAAAAAATAAAAAAAATATAAACAAGCAAAAAATAAAAGAAATAAAAAATTTGTTGTCTTTTGTGACAATTGTTGTTTTGAAGGATTTAAAAAGTGAATATTGGCATATTGGAATAAAATAAAACTTTGGTGATATGTAAATTGACAGAATAATGGAACTAGATGAAACTGCAACAGTTTGTACACGGGCAAAAATTTAAAAATCAAACAAACAAACAAAATTCTCACAAAATTGACGTAGGTTTGAAAATAAAAAAATGGAACACTTGGAAACAAATTTTGAGGATCCATTTATCAAACATTTGAAGGATTCTATAAATGATGATTATATTGTTTCGATAGCTTCATGTTGGCATTAAACTCATAATAGCTTTCTGATGAATACTTTTATATGACATACTAATATGCAGAATACAACAGATCTTTCTAATGCCAATCTTTTTGCCAATCATATTTCATTTGACACCAACAGGGAGTAGTACTTTTCATGTCTATTTTAAGAATGGATTGATTTTAATATCATGATTAGGTCAATTTCAACACTTTGATTGTCCTTAATATGTTTTATTTGGTATGAAATTTTTGCGTAAGAATCATGAAGGAACTTGCCATTTCTTCTAAAGCACACTTATGTTTTCTTTGTACCAAGTTTTTTTACAGGTTACAGGATGATCAAGTATTCATTAAGGAGATTACATTGTGTGCACAATTGGTCTTCAAACGACTAAATTCATGAAAAATTATAAGAAACAAATCCATGTCCACAACCATTACTTTGCAACTCCCATTTTGCAAAAGATTTTGCAGCAATTGTCAATCCATAAAGCATACCATTTCCATGTCCATTTTTCACAGCAAGAGTACCTATTCATACACCATTCATTTCCTTACATCCATTCTTTACAAGCATATTGTCATTTTCCATGTCATTATCATTCCCCATCATTTCCGCAAATAAAATCCTACTTCTATGGATAGCATTGAGTCAAAGTCCTAGAGTCTAATTAACCTTGTAAAAACACCTAGAGGCTTGCATGCCTTAATGGCAAGTACTCTTGCCAATGAACAATGGGAGTACATTAATATCCCTTGTTCGTTGGATCTTGTAGGTGACTCGACCATGACAAATTTATTCGTACCTACAAAGATGTTGTTAGGCATCCTGACTGCTCCCATTGGAATCAATGGTGGGAGCTCTTGTGTTGGCTAGGGGCATCATTAATGGCCACTAAGTCAACAAATTCTTGCTATGTTCGACACCGACACATTTATTCACATAGTAAGATTTATGCCATCGAGTGTTGAAGACATGAAGACCTATGTTTTGTAGCAGATGAAGCAGATTTCCTTTCATTGCTTTTTAGTTTGTTATGACTTGAGGACAAGTCAATAAATAAGGTTGGGGGGAGGAAACTTTAACTTATATATTTTGTATACCTTCCAAGCCTTATATATTTTCATCCATATTCAGCACACTCATCAGATTCATCATCCAACAGCAGAGGATCCAACAGCAGATACGACTTTCAGCCATGTTCAACAGACTCCTGAGATTCATCATCTAGTAGCAGAGGATCTAGCAGCCGATACAACAATACAGATCCATCTTTCATCCACAACTTGAAGAAGAATCTTCAAATTAGAATTGCAACATTTGAACATGCATGATTCATCCACATCTGTAGGTAAGTAACGTATGATGTTTTCTAACCTTTAATCTTGAAATTCTTTTTAGATGCTAAAATGATGATATTTGGAAAATATTCCACTATTTCATTATTCCCTTTCTCATTAAAAATTGACAAAAACCATCAGTTGGGGAGGGAGGAATTTCACACTTCATTTTTTTCCTTATTCATATTACATCTTAACCAACATAGTCTCCCCACAATAAAAACTACTACAAAATGATGAGCATATTAAATGACTTCTTAAAATGATTGATCTCAACAAAGTAAATAATGATTGTAAACACAAGAACCAATCATTAAAAAGAGAACTCAACAAAGTTAATAATGATTGGAAACACAAGAACCAATCATTAAAAAGAGATCTCAACAAAGTAAATAATGATTGTAACACAAGAACCAATAATTAAAAGATGCAAATGCTTTGCAAAACAAATAAAAGTTCTCCAAAGATGTACAAAGTTAAGAGGAAGTCCATGATTGAAAGATGTTTGTTACACAAGAACCAAACATCTTGTAAAAGGAAGCTCATCTAATAAATAAATCAAATAAGTCATTTTAGTAGCTTGCATGAGGACATGCAAGAGCTTCAGTTGGGGAGTATGTTGGGCTTCAAAATGTCATACAAATATCACTCATTACCATATATTTTCACCTATTCTTCCATTATATCACTCATTATTCACTACCATGTCACTTCGTTTTTCCTATTATTCACCATTAGTGGGTCTCATTTATATCTTCCAAATATTATTTATTTTTAAGCATTTTTGGGATAATTTCTTGATTAAATATAAGAAAGTAATATATTTTACTTTATATATGGAAAGTGGGTTGTTTTTGTGACATGTGTAGTTGCCAAGGAAGCTTCCAAGACACCTTTATGTGGCCTTGAAGGATCAAATTCGAATTTGAGAAGATAAACCTCATGTTGAAGATGATGATCTCATGGAGAAGATCAAGGACAAAAAGGGGTTATGTGTCTAGATGGTTGAGAGATCTATGGAACTAAAAGAGAGATTAGTGGATCATCATTATGAGTTTGTTATCCCATTCCATTGTATAAATAGGACTACAATCTCCTTCCTTTGTAATCTTAGAATCTTCATTTGTAATTTTAGAAAGTTGATTTGTACATCATGAAGGAGATTTTGAAATAAAGACTCATACTTTGATTTTGTTGCTTCTACATTTGAGTTCCCTTTGAAGTAGTATGCTTGTGGAGTTATGGAAGGCCCCCATGGCCTCACTTGCATGCTTATTTTAGGTATAATTTAATTCATGTTTTTATTTCATTTCAAATTTTAAGTTCTTGTGAGATATTCTAATTGTTGGAAGAAATCTTGAAATACATGTGTTCTTGTAAGGGAACCATAAGATCTCCGACAAATTAGGAATCTCTCTAGTTTGTTTGTTTTATTTCGTTTCAACTTTTAAGTTCTTGTGAGATATTCTAATTGTTCGAAGAAATTTTAAATTCCATGTGTTCTTGTAAGGGAACCATAAGATCTCCGACAAATTAGAAATCTTTCTCGATCTATATATTTTAGATAGGCACTTCTAAGTTTACCTTCCCGGGTTGACATTAAATTAAACTCTAATTTGCATCCGCATTTTAGACCCAACATTTTGGCGCCGTTGCCGGGAAAGTGCAACTAGAAGGATTTAGTAATTATTTCATGCAATTGTTTTTATGGACTAATTTATGGAACTTGGTGATAGCAGGTTCATAAAGGAGTTCAAATTTTGGAGCATTTTTATTTTATTTTATTTTTGCACCTAGATAATTTAAATTCAATTTTTATTTTAAACCCCCCATTTCTCACTAATCCATCTACGGATGAGGGCTTTGACAATATTGAACAGGTACTTTTTGGAGAGCAAGGACAATAACCTTAAGCCAACTCTAAGATAGGATTCTCACATACTTGCAAAACATAATGTAAAATTTTTAAATCTTGATGTGAGCATGTTTGAATTTTTAGTCCGTAGATGGCTTCACTCGAAGCATGCTTTTACTTAGAATATAAAACATCTTTTAAATTAATGTAGAATAGATTACAAAAATAAAAATGAGATCTCCTTAGAAGTCATTAGAAGTCATTATCATTAGAGGTTTTTAGTCTTGTTTTCAAAAAATAAATCATCATGAATAAAAGGAACTGCTTCATCTTTGCATTTCTATGTCTTGTTTTTGTATCACGGGTAAGCGAGGACCCTGATTATCGAAAAGATTTGTCTTCCGAGAGTCTAAATTCCCCCATGACATTGTAGAAAGAGTGTAGATAATGCAAGATTTTGTCGCAGATCTTAATTGTGTTTTTTGTTGCAGATCTTAGTTGTGTTTTATCCATCCACACTAACCTGCATAAATAAAAAATCAAGAGATTAGTATGCTCTCTTCCCGTGCTTCATGCAATGTGGAAGATCAGAAAATCTATTGATTTATTTGAAATAAAAATACTTTTCCTAGAGAACTAATCTGCAATGCGAAAGTAAAGGATTTTGTGAATGAGAAAAAGATCATCTTCAAAACGCAACCCCCTAAAAATGTCAGTTTTTAAAAGTAGTTTGTGATCAAACCAGGGTAAATCTAGATAGACGAAGACATGGGTTTTTTCCATAATAGAATGAGTTATATAACCCAGAAAGCGTTTGCTTAAATTCCTAAAGGTCTAAGAGTAAATGGTGGTTCTTCAGGACCCTATTTTCGTAACTACGTGAATAAAAACAGTTTTTTAAATTCATTGTGCTTTTCTACATCTCCACATTCATTTCATGTTCATTACCCCCTAAGTATGCATTTTCATTTTCACATCTTCAATGTCTTTAACAATTGTTTTCAAGAGACTGATATGAATCTCTCCAAGTAATCTCAGTTCATAATCATGAAAGGCTTGAACAAACTCATCAAGAGTGAATGGCCATAGACCAAGAACATCTGCAAAGGTCACTATAAACCTCCAAACCATAAATAAATTTCTAACATTCTGCTTAGAATCTGTCGAGGGACGAACAAAAAAAGGTCTCTTCATTTTAACTGAAGTAGCTCGAAATTTTCCCAACGTATCTTTGTATGATTCAAGTTCTTGGAGTGTCTCACTATCAAGCAAAAATATTGAGGAGAGGCCCTTAGCTGACGCTGCTGCCTCCATAAGCTCTAGTCGCTCATCATCAATGAGCTCCATAGACTCTCTTGCTAGATTTCGTGCCGTGGCCCTCTCATTAGCAGCTCTCTCTCTCGCAGCTTCTTTTTCTCGTCGAAGATCCTCTTTGTACCACATTTTATTGAGCTTGTTGATTTTCTTTCTCAAGTTTCCTTGCCATTCTCTCAATTGTACACCTACGTTCTTTCTGCATTTTCTCCGCTTCCCACTGCATTTCACACATTTTCCTCGACACGACCATCCTGATTAGAATTTCACACTTGAAGCAGATCCTTGGCATAGTTGTATTCAGCCGATATTCGGAATACCTGTAGACCCCGCTCAATTTGCGAATTGTCAAGGTGCCCACTGTTCATTGCATCAAAGAAAACAGACTCAGGAACCTCAATTTTGCGTTATGTTTTGTTTGGGTTTCTTTTCCATTTTTAGTGTAAATTTGTTTTGTATTTATTGTTATATATTATATTTATTTTTATTTTTACTTGTTTTGATTTTATATATGATTTGTATTAATAATATTATGATTGTTTTAATATATTAATATATTAATTATATTAATATATTAATATATTAATATGTTATAATTATATTAATATAGTTGTAAATTTTCTGTGATGATTGTTATGTTTGATATATTGTTTTATATTACATATGATTGTTATTATTCATGTTGTTATCAAGTTTTAAAAAAAATAAAAAAATAGAAACAAGCAAAAAATAAAAGAAATAAAAAAATTGTTGTGTTTTGTGACAATTGTTGTTTTGAAAGATTTAAAAAGTGAATATTGGCATATTGGCATAAAATAAAACTTTGGTGATATGTAAATTGAGAGAATAATCGAACTGGATGAAACTGCAAGAGTTGGTACACGGGCAAAAATTTAAAAATCAAACAAATAAACACACTTTTCACAAAATTCACGTAGGTTTGAAAAAAAATATGGAACACTTGGAAACAAATTTTGAGGATCCATTTATCAAACATTTGGAGGATTCTATAAATGATGATTATATTGTTTCAATAGCTTCATGTTGGCATTAAACTCATAATAGCTTTCTGATGAATACTTTTATATGGCATACTAATATGCAGAATACAACAGATCTTTCTAATGCCAATCGTTTTGCCAAGCATATTTCATGTGACACCAACAGGTAGTATTACTTTTCATGGCTATTTTAAGAATGGATTGATTTTAATATCATGATTAAGTCAATTTCAATTTTAATATCATTTTAAATAACTTCTTAAAATGATTGATCTCAACAAAGTAAATAATAATTGTAAACACAAGAACCAATCATTAAAAAGAGATCTCAACAAAGTTAATAATGATTGTAAACACAAGAACCAATCATTAAAAAGAGATATCAACAAAGTAAATAATGATTGTAACACAAGAACCAATCATTAAAAGATGCAAATGCTTTGCATAACAAATAAAAGTTCTCCAAAGATGTGAAAAGTTAAAAGGAAGTCCATGATTGAAAGATGTTTGTTACACAAGAACCAAACATCTTGTAAAAGTAAGCTCATCTAAGAAATAAATCAAATAATTCATTGTAGTAGCTTGCATGAGGAAATGCAAGAGCTTCAGTTGGGGAGTATGTTGGGCTTCAAAATGTCATACAAATATCACTCATTACCATACATTTTTCACCTATGCTTCCATTATATCACTCTCATTATTTCACTAACCATGTCACTTAATTTTCCTATTATTCACCATTAATGATTTCATTTATATCTTTCCAAACATTATTTATTTTTAAGCATTTTTGAGAGAAATTATTGATTAAATATTAGAAAATAATATATTTTACTTTATATATGGAAAGTGGGTTGTTTTTGTGACATGTGTAGTTGCCAAGGAAGCTTCCAAGACACCTTTATGTGGCCTTGAAGGATCAAATTCGAGTTTGAGAAGATAAACCTCATGGAGAAGATGATGATATCATGGAGAAGATCAAGGACAAAAAAGGGTTATGTGTCTAGATGGTTGAGAGATGTATGGAACTAAAAGAGAGATTAGTGGATCATCATTAGGAGTTTTTTATCCCATTCCATTGTATAAATAGGAGTACAATCTCCTTCATTTGTAATCTTAGAATCTTCATTTGTAATCTTAGAAAGTTGATTTGTACATCATGATGGAGATTTTGAAATAAAGACTCATACTTTGATTTTGTTGCTTCTACATTTGAGTTCCCTTTGAAGTAGTATGCTTGTGGAGTTATGGACGGCCCCCATGGCCTCACTTGCATGCTTATTTTAGGTAAAATTTAATTCATGTTTTTATTTCATTTCAACTTTTAAGTTCTTGTGAGATATTCTAATTGTTGGAAGAAATCTTAAAATACATGTGTTCTTGTAAGGGAATCATAAAATCTCCGACCAATTAGGAATCTCTCTAGTTTGTTTGTTTAATTTCATTTCAACTTTTAATTTCTTGTGAGATATTCTAATTGTTGGAAGAAATCTTAAAATCCATGTGTTCTCTTGTAAGGGAACCATAAGATCTTCGACAAATTAGAAATCTTTCTAGATCTATATATTTTAGATAGGCACTTCTAAATTTACCTTCTCAGGTTGACATTAAATTAAACTCTAATTTGCATCCTCATTTTAGACCCAACACGAGCAACATAGTAAGAAAGGACACTGTAAATAGTGACCAACAAAACAACAAAGTGAGTGAATTAATGAAGTTTAGGGCCCAAGAGAGAGGTAGTGTGTGCCTACAGAAGATTGAGAAGGATATTTAGGTCAAGGATTGTTAGAGGAGGGTGGGGTGATAAAAGGGAAATGAATTAAATAAAAAGTGAATTAAGGTGCTAGAGATCTCACTTTAAAAATCCCATGAAAGAGTAGATCATAGTGGTAGAAGTGGGAGTGTTCGTGCAAAGATTTAAGCTTTGTTCCTTAAGTAAGCTTGAGATTTCTGATATAAGGGGGTTTGAGCCTCATTTGAGTTGGTGCTATCAAATATTGATTTAAACATAGTTGGTGCTCTTATTTTACATCACAATACCAACACAGTTTTGGTGGTTTTTCTCTTGGAAGGGTTTTGACATTAAATCAATATGTACATATGTGATGTGGTTGTCTTTTTGTTGTGTATAGCATACATATTGATGCACAATTTCTTAAAAATTTGCAAAATTGTATAATTATGGATTCACCCCCTCCCTTCGAGTAATTCAAGATTCTCAACAATTAATATGATAACAAGATCCTTCAAGAACAAGTTAACCATTGGAAATTAGATCCACATGAAATCAAGGTAAATGAGGAAAATCAAGATGTCTAGTTATGTATTTGGAGTAAATCACATATTTTAGAGATTCATAATGGAATCGTACATCATGTCTCTTGGATTCAATTTATGGGCGATAATAGAATCTACATAGACAATTATGATAACTCCACTTACAAGTTTGATGAAAGAAGACCTTACAATAATTATGCAAATGCCATGAACCTCATCATCACTTGTCGTAACCATTATGAATAGAAAATTTGATGCACTACACATCAAACAAAAAAAAATTGGGACAAGCTCAAGTGCTATTATAAGTGAAATAAGAGGATAAAGCAAGTAAAACTTCAAACTTATAGGATGAAATTTAAAATTAGAAGGATAAATGTTGGTGCATATATTATTGAATACTTATTTAGAGTTGATGAAGTATCTAATATGATTAGAGTCCTTGATGAATACATTATGGTAGTCAATTAGAAAGTCTTAGGATCTCTCTCAAAGAGGTTTAATGGCAACATGTGAGCCATAGAATAGATGGCACAAAAAAGACTCTGAAAATGGAGCCACTGCATGGAACGCTCATTACATTTGATATGACAATTGGAAGTGAGAAGTAGGAGGAGGGGAAGCATCATTTAAAGCCTCAAATAAATCCAAAGAGCAAAAAAGACACCAAGATTTCTCCATCTATGACAGACATGAGCAGATGGCCTTCTTTGCAAGAAAATTCACATTTGATATGAGAATTGGAAGTGAGAAGTAGGAGCAAGGGGAAGCATAATTTAAAGCCACACATAAATCCAAAGAGCACAGAAGACACTAGGATTTCTCCATATATCACTCGATGAGGAGATGGTAGGGTTTGTAAGGAAATTCAAAAGGTGGTGGGGAAAATACTAATATAAGCTACCATTTAAGTGTTTTGAATGTGGTAGAGTAGGACTTTTTGCTTGTAAACTTCCATGTAAATTCAAGAAGAAAGAAAAGGTGAAAGAAGAGGAGAGTTGAGACAAAGCTAAAAAGTATGAGAAAAAGAGGACTTAAAAGAAAAAGATATTCTACTCTAAGGAGGACATTTAGTCAAATGAGTCCAATAGTGAATAATTATCTAAGGGATAACAATAGGAGTGCAGACTAATTACATTTTAATGTGAGACTAAGTTGGAAGAAAAACCAATTTCTCATAAAGGAATGGTGGAACTAGAGGAAGAGGAGTTGACGAAGACTGAGAAGAAGAACAAGATACTAAAAGAGAAACTCTTTAGAGGTGAAGAAAGTATGTGTAACTCCAATGATGAAGAATTTAGAAATTATAAAGCTAATCTAGAAGAGACTCTCAAGCTTAAGGATATTTTAGTTTAATGATTATGGATAAACAAAAGAGTGATGATAGAGTGGAGGATGAAAATGAAGCACTAAACCTAGAGGGGTCAAAATGTTAAAGAAAGGCTAGTTTAGATGCATATGATGGAGTTGTCATCTCTCTAAAAGCTCATCTTGGAGAATCAAGAAGAAAATAGGAGCTTCTTATAAACTAGACAGTTGAATGGGAAAGGAATTATGAAGAACTTGAGGAAGAAGTTGAATCTTTGAGAGAAGATCTTATGAAAATCAAGTCTAAGATAGATTTATAACTTATATTTACTAAAGGCTCGGAATAATTGGTTGATACCCTCATCTCATAAAAGCCATGAGCAAGAAAAGTTAGTCTAAGATATAAAGAGTCTCAACAAACTTCAAAAAGAGAACAAAGTTACATATCCATGAAACAAGGAGCCTTGGAGCTATGTGAAAGCACTTGAAAGAAAAATATAAAAGTGACAAAATTACATATACATGAAGCAAGGAGCCTTGGAGCTATGGGGAAGCACTTAAAGGAGAACTAGTATAATTGAAAAAGTGACTAGACCTAGACAAAACTAGAAAGATGTAAACCCAACCATGATTTAGACCTCACCTCAACATAGACCTTATGATTACCAAGCAAGAAAAAAATAAATATCAACGGATATCTTCAACCTCAACAAAAGCGTTAATTTAATGTCAATCATAAAACCTTACAAAAGTTATCCAAATTCCAACTTTAACTCAATATTTTTTTTTTTTATTTATGTTATATTGTAAGTAATAATATTATTTATTGTAAGTTCATTGGATAATGCAACCATTACATTTCTCTATAGAGGATGAACCACATTATTGGTAAATACAAAA